>JAZGTI010002745.1:0-34574 GCA_036877585.1 Botia kubotai | reverse complement strand
ATTGTAATCGAAGTTGCTTCCTGTCCTCATTTGTAAGTCGCTTTGGATAAAAGCGTCAGCTAAATGACTAAATGTAAATGTAAATGTAAATATACAATACATAATAATGTATATTCCATCATGAATATCTGAACTAAACACCTGGCAAACAAAGTTTATGTACCTCTAAAACGTTTACTTTTCTACATCCATTTGAGCAACTCTGATGTTTGCAGTATGACCACGTAGATATAAAAACAAGGGATCTTTGGGGACGCTGAGGAGCTGCAGGAGGTCTTAAAAAGGTCAGAGGTGGTGTAATCATTTGACGTCAGCTGTGAAGCTCTATAAAGGGCTGATTTATCTGTGGTGCATTACAATCTCAACTGAATTCAAGTAAGGACTGCAAGAAAGGTATGGACACTTAAATCGAGAAAGCTTTCATTTAAAAAGGTGTTCTTGTCTTGTTTATTTATCTCGGGTTTTTAAAAACGGACTACAAGTTTTATTTTAAAATGGCAAACAAACTTTTTGTTGCACTCAGCACGGGAATAACTCATAAGCGGTATATTGGCGACATCTAGATGTTAAGCCTCATTATCGGTTAACTCAATAGCTCAACAGCATAGAAATGTATTTTTTTAATTCCACAAATACAGATGTGAACGTAAATATGTAAATCTATAGAAAAAAGCAACAAATGACTTTCTGTTTTTCGCGATATCGTAATTGTCTATTAAACGTATTAAGCAGAAATTAAAACAAAATATGTTATATTTTAAGATGACAATTTTGTATAGCGAACGAAGACCTGGAAAAACAAAACTGTCCATACTGCTGCGTGCGTTCATATACGCACATAACGCGTTTATCAAATAATTTCACTTTGAAGCTGTCAAAATAAATATTATCCATGTTATTGTCTGCTTTTTATTGTCGTTTACCTTTTTCTGTGTTACAGGAAGGGCATAAAAGATGAAACTGTACCTCGCTGCAGCCGTGTTGATGCTTGTGCTCGCCGCACATACAGGTACCAGCGCTGCCCCTTACACACCCTGATTTTAAAACCAATTAATTAACCGTCTTGGGCAGCTATATTACAGTTTTACATCAATACAACGGAGATTTTCACTTACAACAACTTGTTTAACGGATGTAAACAGAGGCCCAGGAAGAGCCCACACTGGAACAGCGTTTCGCCAACTTCCACACTCAGGTGAAAGAGATTGCTGAGGACTTGGCAGAGAAGACCAAAAACGCCTTCGAGAGCGTTGAAAAAAGCGACTTTGCTATAAAAACCAAGTAAGATTATAATAATAATTGATAATCATGTTTATTTTTAACAAAACCTTTCTTAAGGCCCTTATATGCTGTTATACTGATATTAAAACTGCTTTTCATTTATATATTTGTTAACGAGCAAAATGTTTCTAATGCGCATTTGTGTTTATGTCTTGACAGGAACTGGTTTACAGAGCAGTATGACAAGATAAGGGAGAAAATGGTTAACACCTTCAATTAAAATGAAAACCATGGACCGACCCTTCGTTTCTACAACCATGCAATCACAGGCTACGTGACATCACCTCCACCCTATTGTGTCGATTGGCGCAAACGTTACAGTTACCTTCACATTGTTATTATCCACTTGTCATTTGTGTAATCTGTATAATAGTTTAATGTTTTTTGAAGTGATGTTAAATATTCTGGCGAAAATGGAAACCTAAAACTAAATTCTTGTTTTTTTTTCAACCCAATAAAAAATTAAAAGGATTTGTTTCTGCATCATTTCCTAGTTCCATATTTTATATTTGTTCATATTAGCCAAGTGTCATAAAGTCACAACATCTGACTAGATGACTAAATACTAAAACATTTTTAAATTATTAAAATAAATTTCAAATGGATTATATTTATCAACTCACACTACACAAATTGTTACATTTAACATTTAATAATGTAGTTTAAGTAGTTTCATGGTAATTGGTTATTTCTAACAAAAAAAAATAGATCACTACAATATATTATACAAACTGATCCCTACCTAAATATTTATAAAAATTTACATGTTACCATAACTTAAGTAGAACATGACACTATATAGCAACCTCCCAATCATGGGTTTGAATTCCAAGGCAATGCATATACTGATAAAAAAATAGAGTCAGGTAGTTGCTTTGTATCAAACCATCTGCCAAAATCTGTAAATGTAAACATACCTTTATGTAAAGTTAATATCAAATCAAAGGTCAAAGACCTTCCACCATCAGGCCACATCAGGCTAAAGTCACTGTTTGTCCTCTGTTAATGATCAGTACATTCACGATTAATTTCAGCCTCTTCTGTTTAGCTGTAAAATGACAAACTTTATGACCCCTTTTTTCTAGAATTACATCCTGTGATTGAATATCTGTAATCTGAAAGACACAAATGCAAATTTTTCAGAGTCTCAATGCATTAAGGTTAAAATGTCTTTCATAATGGGCACGCTGTAACTTTAATATGGCTGAACCAACTTAAATTTGCTTACAGCAATGAAGATATTTTTGTGTAACGGAAGTAGAAATAGTTCCTTAATAACAGCAAATGATCATTTTAAGAGTGCACTGTAACTGGTTACAGAAATCATATATCTAATATTTACAGTTCGTTCATAAACTCTCTACATCTAATCATCTTTTACCAAACACACCTGAATGATTTGTTAAAAAGAAAGAGCTAGCAAATAGATTTGGACCATGGACCCCCACCTATTAAAACCGAATGGTTTACCGAGGGTATGCTGATATTTCATTTAAATCACTTTAAGCATTGATTACTTAGGGTTAAAATATTTGTTCCACAGACTCGACAAATGTGTTAATTGACGTTTGCTTGCAACATGGCCATTATCTAAACAAACATCAGGCAGTGTCCGCTCAGAAACGATCTGTGATCCGTTTCTCAGAAAGTGAACAGATTCAAAGACAGCGCAACTGCAGCAAGTTATCGCTCAAAGAAATCTGACTGAACCCAAGACAACCTCATAAAAAAACATCAAAAAAACAACAGTGAGAAATCAAGCTGAAGAAAAAGCCTACATCAGCTCTAAAGGTATAAATTCACTACATAGATACCACCAAAATGCAATAATGAATATTTAAGCATTATTACAGTCTATCAGTGCCAAAAAACTAATTTAATTCATTTTTTAATCATAGATGTCCAGATTTATGCTCTTTGTTCTGGTCATGACATTGCAAGGTCTGGCTGCGTTTATATATTCTATTTACATGTTTAATGTATTTTGCTGCTCTTGTTAGAACACAGTAATGATAAACACATCCTAAAACCTCAATAATTTTTTGTATTATGCAACACATGAAATCTGTTCTATGAAATCTATGGCTCTTAGCATGTATGGCAGCACCAGACTCTTCACCAACTCCAGGTTCAGAAGAACCTGCCGGGATATTAGAAAGAACGAAGCAAATTTACAGGTACAGCTGCCACATATCATTTATTCATTTTATTTTGTTAAGAAAAAGAATAGAAAAATCCTATTTAAACCCAAAGAAATTTAACTATACATTTAAGTGTTTTGTGTGAACATGTTGTCCTACATTTTGATCTTTTTATCTGTTTGTTTATGTTTGTTTGTTCAACAGGGAAACAAAGGCTAAAGTTCTAAATGTTGGCAGCACTGTGGCCGATTTTGCTGGCATGTATTATGAGGAACATCTGAAGCAAACTGCCGACTCCTATATCGAGTGGGCTAAAGCCAGTGCAAGTTCTCTCTGGAGTAGACTAAAAGACAGAGTGAACTCCTACAGATCGACCTAATATACTTAATCTATACCTATTGATAACTTTGTACCATTACAAATAGAGGTCAATGATCCCAATAAGATCACATTTTTCCCCATTATAACCTCAAGAATTAACAGAGCTCTCAGATATCCATATCATTCCATCGCAATGCAATTAATTTAAATTGTACAAATTTTCAGTGCTCACAGAAGTCTATAGTATAGTCTATAGAAGTCTATAGTTTTATAGTATAATATAATATATATATATATAAACTGACCATAAGCATGCTTCCTTAGAAATGTTTTTTTTGTACATTTCTTCTGCACATTAGACTAATAAAATGCTGGATAATATCACAGATCTTGGTTTTGGAATATTTAAATGTGGGGAGAAATGGAAAGAAAAATGTCAAGTACAAAACGAAAGTGTTATTTACCAATTACACACCAAAGAAAAGTTTAACCATGTAGATTAGACACGTTATGTTCAAAGTTGAAAGTTCACTGCGTCTAGCTCTGTCTATTTAATATGTGGAAAGCTTTTAGCAACCTTTGGACAGACTTTGCTCAACCCGTATTAGTTTATGTACATCAAGGCCTGGAATATTGATTCTGTCACTTTTGCAAGAAAAAAATAAATGGCTTTCTAGAATAAGCACAATCAGCAATTTTGGTGGTGAACAACTTTATTCTTAATTTTATTCACTTATTTTTCACATAAAAAGTAAAATGCGTGACTAAACAGAGTTTAAAATTTGTTCTGGAGTGTATTCACATATTGTGCACATTCTTTATCCAAGAAGCCACTATAATTAGGTTTATTTGTAAATAATATAAATTATTTGTAAGGGATTTGATTACTCATGTCATCTGTAAAAAAAATATGCATCCACTTATGTGGATCTTGTTACAGCATCTTTACATGTCAGTGCAATGCATTGTAATGAACTTGGTTCTAGCAGAGCATATGCACACAAATCTTTCATAAGCATCATCCAATGCCTTATTAATCCACACACAGGGGACAGTGGACTTTGAGTGTGTGTATGTTTGCCCTGTAGGAACAGAAGGTCCACCTGTGTGGGTGTGTGTGCATGCATGCAGTGTGAGCAAGTGTGTGTGATTATTAATTCAATGTGTTTGTGTGCATGCATATGTGTGTGTTTGTGATGACGTCTGTTTGGTCAAGCAGTCAGTCAGATATAGGGGTGGATGGCAGACAGTATAACTGCAGACTCAGTTTGAGAGGTTGACTTCAGTCCTTCATTTGTCTCTACAGGAATCTTACTAGCACAAGGTAAAATTACTGCTCCTGTAATTTATGCATGCATGCATTACACATATCTTTACATAAAAAAGTAAATGTCTTATTATTTATTGTTACAATATAGAAAAAGACTTTGCATATTAAATATACAGTATAGAAAGCATATTACATGACTGTGTCAATAAATTTAAATTGCACAGGTGATATTATGGAGATGTTTAGCAAGAATATCTTGTCTAAATTTCTGTCTTCTCTGTCTTCTCTAGATGAAGCTGACATTAGCTCTCATCCTTGCACTCCAAGGTAAGATGCCAGATCTTGGGTTCTGGAAGTCTGGACCTGTTTATTAACTGGTTTCATAAAAAACATATACAAATAAGGCAATTATATTAAAACTCTCAAATTTTTCTCTGTTTAATCTCTATTTGCTCTTGAGGAAAGATTCTAAATCAACTTTGAATATTTGTGTATTGTATATTTGCGACAGACAGTTTTAGGCAGATACAGCTAATAAATAGGCAGATATAGCTTCTAGTCGCTTAAAGCAAAATATGATTGTGATATAACAGACCATTTGCATTTTCAGTATGAAGAGAAAGTTTGGCTTATGACCACTAATTATGGGAGACATCAGATTCACCATAACCTTCAAATGATCACTTTTGTATATTTGGTTGCCTTAAGTGGGAACAGCTTTCTCAAACAGCACTCTTTAAGCTGATATTCTTTTTGTCTTTCAGTGTCGGTCTGTGTGTGGGCAGATCCCATTCCAGAGCCTGACAAGGAGTTAATCGAGAAATATGACGGGCTGAAGACTGTTTTCTTGAAAAGGGTTCACAACATTGGCCAAAAGGTCATGGCTGCTGTTGAATCTATGCTACAGAACTCTCCGACAGGTGGAAAAGCCAAGGAATATTTTGAGGAAGTTAAGAATAGTCCGAGAGTCGAAAGCACCATCAAGATACTCACGTGAGCATTACATTAATAACCTTGATAACCTCATTATGCTGTCATTTAGATGTTTCCTGTGTGTAAATTGTTGTCCTGTCTGATTTCTCCAGTGGTTTGGCCTCTGAACTGGAGCCTGTTGTAGATAAAGGTCGTATGGCACTTCTTGGTGCTTATGGTCACTATCTGCGCCCCTACGTTGGTGAACACCTGGACAAAGCCATCAACAACATCAAGCCAGTCCTGGATACCATCATGCCTGCTGAGAATTAAAACCTGCTGCTTGTTACCATCTGTCAGATAAGAAAGATCAGCCAAGCTGTGCTCAAGCTAGACTTATTTTATACATAGAGATAACATGTATTAAATGTGCATTAGATCACACATTTTTATTGCTTCAATAATGGATCCAAATTTGAATAAACAATGTGACAGATAGCTGGGTGTCCAGTCTGGCTATTATGTCAATACAGTTTTTGCATGTATATACTGTATCTGTGTATTTGATACTGTTCTGTTCAGTGCAAAAAAATAGCATCCAGTTAAGCATTCATAAAGTAAGAGAATACTGTGATTTTGTGTTACTCGCAAGAAAACAACAAGACAGTTTTAATAAAGATCTCTGGACAATGCAAACTCTGCTATGGTTTGAGTGTATGTTTAAGTAGCAAGAGTGTGACTTTGAGACTTTAACATAATACAGTTTACGCATGTATTTAAAAAGCATCATTTGATGGGTTCATCTATTCCAAACTCAAATGGCCAATGTTCAGACTACTGTACCACTAAAAAATGGGGCTTCAATCACAAATTCACAAGTCTGAACATAAACACACATGTATCTCAAGCCATATCTAAAGGGCCAAAAGTTCGGACTAGCTTATTGATAGTAAACAACCACATAGCAACACCCCAGCAACTATCCATAAAAACCTAGCATTGGGACAAGCAGCATTATTTACTTAAAAAAATGTAAAAAAGTTTTGCGCACAACGCACACACGCACAAATATGTTAGCATATGTGGTTTGAGGACTCTCAATAGTAATGGTTTTTATACTATACAACTGTATATTCTATCCCCTAAACCTAACCCTCAGAGAAAAACTCTAGAAAAAAATTGTTTTCTAACACTTTTAATTCACCAAAAAATAAATCACCATTTAGTATGTTTTTTTATTAATCGACACAGGAAGTGTCCCCATAAACCATGTTTACATTATTATACACGTCATTATATACATTTGTGTCCTCGTAAACCACATATTCAAAAAAACCACACACACACAAAACAATATATAGTAATAAAACCAATATTTATTTATTAGCAGAAAAATTTTATTATCAGAACAGTTTCTGCACATAGCGAAACTAAAAAGCCAACAAACTAATACCTATTATCCATCTAATGAACAAACCTGATTAGATAATCATTCAGTTTACAGAAACTGTTCCTCACATCAGCTAGGTCTTTTTCACCATCTGTTCCTCTTCCAGCATTGTCACATCTTTCTTGTGATGATAACATTCAACATTCTAAATCCATCAAACTTAAACAGACAATATCAGACAGTGATACGTCTGTGTGATATGTCAAAACAATTCCATGACATGACTTGAAAGATCCTACTGCTAGATACTCATAAGGGGGAGTCAGATACTAACAAGGGGAAATTGATTTTAACAATCATCTCACCTTTATAGACTTTGTGTTCTTTGTGTACAGGCACAAAGAACTAAACAGTCTGATCCATACATACACAAACACACACAGAAGCATAAGTAACCTGAAGTAATCCAGATGACGTGTCTGCGGTAAAACAGACTTAGGACTTTATTTTGGAAATGTGTAAAAGTTCAATTGCGTAAGACACAAACCTGTGAATTTATCTGTTAACACAGAGCACAGAATACTAAAGACACTATCTCAGTGCATATCACAGGGCTTGAAACAAAGACCCTTTCATAATCCAACCCAAATGACATAATTAAATCAGTCTTTTAAAAACTGGAAATTGAAATCAACTAACATGTAATTTTACACAGTCTTGTTTTAATAACAAATGGTCATTAATTGAAACCCTTCCCTTTCTCTTAAACCCAAAACTTAAGGTTTTTGTCCTAAATATCTATGCAGTAAATGATTGGGAAACATTCTTCCAAAACTGGAAGGGAAAATGGTCATCATTTCACAGGAAGTTTTTTTCCAGAAATCGATGTTTTTTTGTGAAATTCCTGTCTATTTGAGATTAATTTGTGAGTCTCTTTTCAGTTTCATCTTACAAACAACCTCCAGTTTAAAAAAAACAGCTTCATAGACATAAACACACATTCACAACATTTATCTGAAAGACTTGCACTTTGGCACATGGGTTAACAGGTCAATACCATCAGCAGCCATATATAAGATAGGCCAAAGAGTTTACACTGCAAACCAGTCTGACACATCTTCCACTGGGGAGAAACTGTGAGTAAAGCCATATTTTGTTATTTGTACTGTGTTTTAATAATTTGACACATTTATGATGCATGATTGCTCAGCACCTGAGACAAACTGGTTGAATGGGAACATTGTCTAAACAGGGAAATTGAGATTATTGAAAATTGTAGTGTTTGTTTTTGCAAAAAGCCTTAAGAATAAGGCTAAAATAATAATGTGTTGCTCAATAAAATATATTTGAATTGTAGAATTATTGATGGAATAGAAAGGAGCTTTCAATTCTCCCTAGTTTATATGCCTCATATTGCTTATTTAATAGGCAGATAAATTAATCAAAAGCTACTTAAAAGGAAAATTATTTAGTTCTTCACTACTAGATTTATGCCAATGTTTGTCAATATCGGTAAAGTAACATGATCTAGTAGAATAGCATGTTTTTGTCTGTTATACGGATGCCTTCGTGAATAACTGCTGTATACTGGTATTTAGATTGGTGTGGCTTAATTAGCTTAATTAGCTAGTTGTGGCTTAGTTAATATTCTCACGCTTGTATTGCCATTATCTGAATAGTGTTTATTAAATCTATCAGTTTCAGACAGACACTATGAACAAGCTGCTGGCTATCACAGTACTCACTGCTTTCCTTGCTCTGGGTATGTACACACACACACACACACACACACAATTAGACTAATATAAAATATGTTCAATAAATACAGTACGCTAATTTTGAAGAACACAATGTCATGCTCTGCCTACATGACCTAAGCACTGAACCTAACACTGCCCCCTGTAGGAGCGGAGAGCTTCCGCATGCCCAGAGAGGCTGAGGAGGACATGGGAGCCGTTGCCACTGTGATTGACACCTTGAAGAATTACTATGACAAGAGTGTTGACACTGCCAACAGTTATGTAGAGACCATTAAGGGTTATAAGCTGGAAGAGAAAGCCAAGTAAGTGCAGATGTATTAGCTCCCTATTACTCCTCATGGCTTTGGACACAACTGTATTTGTAGCACTTCATATCAATACATGAACAACGATACAAAACCTCAGAAATTTCATACTTATCTATTGTAGTGTAACAATTCATTTTTCCTTTCCCATCAAGGAACCTGTATGACGAGACTGTCCGTGCTGTCAGCACTTACTCAGGCATCTTCGGTGACCAGCTCTACCACATTTTGTACTCCCAAGATAGCTCTTAGGTTCCATCTCATATAGCTGAATACTTCGGTAGAACTTTCTCCATTTCTTAGTCACTATGTTGGAACCACAATTACATTCATCCTGCATGAAGAAGGCACAGTCTGTGGTGAAGACATTACTGTTAAATCCCAAAGGTGTCCTGCCAATTATATAGCCACATACTGCAAAAGCACATTACCATTCAAGGAGTTTTTGGATGGAGATCATAGACCCTACTCCTGCTGACCGTTGTCTCTCTGGCGCCTTCTACTGGGCATTAAGATTTGAACAGAATCATTGACTGTTTTATTGTAGTTTGTCTGTATAGATTAGAGAAACTTATGTGTTACGTCAACTTTTGCTGGTTCTGTGTCAATGATTATTAACACATTTTAATAAAACTCCACTTTGTAGATAATGAAGTAGCTTTCTTCAGTTTTAATCAAACTAGTTTAAGAATTTTAACTAGTGCTCCAAACATTCATTAACTTGACACATCACACGTGTTGACACCTCACAAATGTAAATGTATTAAATTAACCTTTGAGAAGTCACTTGTTATTGGATTCACAGGGCAGTAACCAAGGTAGTCACTTGTTATTAGATTACTAAAGGAAGTAACCAAACTGAGCTTGGTTTTGCTCTTCTGCATGTGTGATTTAAACAGTATGGTTCCCTTTGGGACCAGAATTCCATTGGGATGAATGAAATTCTCTCTATACACAGTTCCAATGTCCCTGTTTAATTAGATTGAAGCAGGAAGTAGGAAAGCTTGACTTTATGAACAAACAGATCTAGAGGGAGTGAGGTAAGGGTCATCTGTGGCTACAGCTGTGTAACCTGCTTAAAATCAACAGCTGAATTCAACAGAACACATTTCTGACTTTGCATTTAGTGATTGGTTTGTTCAAAATTATTATGTATATAATAAAAGTGAATGGTGACCACAATTGTTCCTGGTCCCGTCCACTTTTATCACAAAAGAACAACATTAACATTTTGCTAAATATCTCCTTTCTGTTCCAGACCACAAAAACTGGTTGTTGAGCAAATTGAAACTATTCCATTTGCTCATATTATTGACAGTGGCCTTAAATGATAACTACAAACACTATTTAAATCTGATTCTAAATGGTATATGCACAAAAAGCATTTTATACTTAATAGAACTTTTATTGATTTAGCCCGATAAGAAACACAAACACGAATGCACTCACACAAAATTGGGCAATAGTGACATTTAATTGTTAACTGATGTTAACCATCATGTTGGCAAAATAAGAAATCTGAAATAAAAAATAACATTTATGTGTTTCTTTTAGTCATAATCTCCAGGCGATTCACAGATCTCTCTCACTGCCCTAAAAAGATTCATCACTAGTTTTAAACAGTTAAGCTAGTTAAAAAGCTAGTCAGCTATGAGTGAAAAGTGTGTTTGTGACCCCCTTTAAATTAATGCAACTTTAATATTTTGTTATCTAACACAACAATCATTTTTCTTAAGTATCCAAACACAGAGTATTTATTTAGCTCTGAGCATTTGACAGTGAGAATATTATGTGCGTGTGTGTCTGACAGATCTATTTAACGCTCAACACAAGCAGGGCTTAAATAAAAGCTCTCTAATGTGTTTTGATCAAATAGTCAACAGAAACATAATATGATTAGCTTTCATGCATTTCAAACTCTCCAAATCAACACAGAAAGAGTCTGGTTTACATTTATAAAAACAACATAAAAATTAAAGTTCCAATTACAAAAAGAGGTTTATAAAAAAACAGATATTTTATGTTCTTTAAATAATCATCTATGCACAACACAGAAACCAACACAAAGATCTGAAAAACCTACAATTTAACATAAAAACCTCCTTAATTTCCAAATAACCATACAGCACAAACTAGTTAAACCCACACTGCTATTTCTACATAATAAACTGAAAAATGGTTCTTCAGTCTTACTGATCTGTTCTTATTTCCCACTTGCTCCCTCATATTTCTCTTGATCTACAGTGTATTTCTGTCTGTGTGGTCATATAAATAAAAACATTCTTCCTGCAGGCAGTACCAGCTAAATATATAAATAATAACCAAAGAAAAGAAACAATACAATTATGCTAATGTGTCCTTTCTTTAATGGCTCTTTTATCTGGAGGAGAGCCTCCCAGGCTATTGTTCTGCTCTCAGGTGTTGAGCGAGCGTTTTACACTTTCTCAGTTTTTTGTTGATGTGCAATCCACTGGGATACCTCAGCTTTTCTCCCCTTCATGCCTAATTCACTTTGATAAAAGCCATTGATGCTGGGTGAGGCACACAGAAACACACACACACTCACAGCTGGTTCTCGAGGCTTGATGTTCTGTGCTGTATTCATTTTAGGTTAATGAGCTCAATTAAATATTTTGGCCAGTGTTAATTACATGACCCAGGCCTGCTTGAACAAATATTTCGTTTCCTTTATCACCACGAGATGGCGGTAAATGAATAGTTCTACCATGGATGTCTGCGGTACCCAAAGCTATCGCTTAGCATTCCTATTCATATTAATGAGTTACCCGGCTAGACTCCCCAGATTGCGTGACTTAAAATTTGCCATCTTGTCTACCAGTTCTGAATCCAATCTAAAGTCACAAGACAATAACTCCATGAACATCAGTTTTTGGTTGGTGGCAGCCATTTAATAATAAAATAAATGTTGCATGCAAAAAGCTTTTTTCAGAATACTTTATTTTGGAATAATCATCTGTGAGGAAATATGCTTTTTCATGGTGTAGTTATGGAATGATAACAAACCAAACCCTAATCCCTCGAATTCTACATCTCCACAAAATTTGAAAAGACAAACAGAGGAAGAGATAAAAAAATAAAATAAAATTGACAATTAGGTCAAATGTTTTAAAAGTGTCGGTGCACACACACACACATATGTAACAGCTGTGTCCATTAATACTGGAATACCAAAACTGGAGTCATTTCACCATCTGTCTTTGCTTCACTGTCATCCATCTCTCTTTGTTTCTCTCTTTCTACCTCTTTCTCCACCCATCACCCATGCCCCAACAGACCTATCTCCACCTCTCCATCCCTGCTCCTCATCTGTCTTTCAATAGGTGCATCTGTTTCAGCTGTTAACTATCCTGCCCTGTCTCACCCCTTTTCATTTTCCTTTATTCCGTTTCTGACCATCATTCTGTATCATCTCCATTATCCATCATTTTATAATCCCCCTGTCATTATAGTTTGGACAAGCTCTCACACATATTCACTCAAATTCCTTTGTTTATTTTCATCTCAGTTACAAATACTTAAAAAAAAGAGATGGAAAGCAGCCCTTAATACTGTACCAGGACGAACTATTCAGTTACTAGACAGTTACACGAACCAGACAGACCTTCCCTTGCCAGTGATGGAGACCATTTAACAGACCCAACACGCTACACCTTATACCCCTCTAATTTCATTCATCAGCCTTTATCCATCTAGAATCCCTCTTCTACAACTATAAACTGAAGCATATTAGCAACAGATATTAGACTGAATACAGCTGAGTAAACCACTGACTTGATGACAGTGTTTTTTGATGACTTTTCATGTAGGGTAGAGGTTTTTGCAGTATAAATAGTATTTCCCTTCTATTTGTCTTTGTCATTCCAAACTAAAAGAATGTAGCCTACAAATATTCCTCTAAAACATTCTGCTAGGTCAGACTGTGGTTAGTCACACAACAGGATAATGGAATTTTAATTTGTCAGATACAATACATGAACATTCTAATGGTAATTTAGGTTGATTTTGAACCAGGTGTTTAAAATTAACATACAATACCACTGCCAGTGAATACATACATCTGATCCATTTGATCCTTACATTTATTGAGCTATAGTCTATGTGACAACTAGCCCCAGTGAGTAAGTGCCTTTTCATCTCAATGATTCTTATTACACACCTAAATCAGCTGCAGACCAGTGTTTTTTTCTGTCCAATTACACACATGCCCCCATTTAAATTTATTACAGCATGTTAAAAGGTTGTAACAGTGACTACAGTATACGTGGATCTGGATTTTGTATCGCTCTTTTTGAATGTCATACAGACCCCCTGCTCGTTTCTCTCTTAGTTTATTGTGTGGTTGTATATTCTCTGGTTTATACCATCCTACCCCTCCCTTCTCCATCACTGTTTCCACAGACCGCTAAGTAAGTACCATGTTCTAACGGTTTCATTTGAGGGGCTTTTAATACTGACAGAGTAATGTATAGTGTCAGTCCACCATCTCGAGTGTATTTATATAAAAGAACACCTGTGCTTCATAATAACTGCATTCGTTTAGGTTCCAGGTTTACCAGCATAATATTATGTTTGATGATAAGTGGATAATGCATCAGTAAGCTTTTGGGTCCTGTGCTGGTAAGGCATAAAAAGCCTGACTGTATTATCTCTTTAAAACATGCACAATCGCAAAACACATAAGTAATCTAATGTATAATCAGAGCTCACCTCTGGATCGAGTGCCATTTTCAATTGTACTCAGCCTTGCTGCATCCAATTGGCTTTTTGCATGTAAAGGACCCAGAGAAATTAAACACCGACCTCAATTTAGCATAAATGTAACTGAAGAGAACATTTACATTTATGCATTTGGCAGACGTTTTTATCCAAAGCGACTTACATTGCATTATACTATACATTGTTTCCAAAGATGTGCAATCCCTGGGATCGAACCTATGACCTTGGTGCTGTTTAAGCCATGCTCTAACCACTGAGCTACAGGAAAGCTCAATGTGTCAGAACGTGTCAGATGCAACCTCTCCACATATTAAATTATCTTTATTAGAAACTGAGATGACAGGACTCTGTCTCCTGCTGGCAAGGATACATATTTATTGTTTATCTATTCAAGCCCCATTTTCAACACACACCAACAGCAGCTATTTGCTCTTAGCACAAACCAAATCCTCTTCCCTTCTTTTTTTAGCACAACTTTTTATTTCAATGTACTTGAACCAGTGTGCTCTGTCAGCGAGCTGGGGAGTCTCGATATATTGATTGGTTTATTTTTGCCACTATGTTTTAAGGGGCATGAAGCAGCCTTTGATGTCACACAGATACAGAATTAAGCTGAACAAGTTGCGTCTTGCATGTGTGAGCAAATCTGGGAAAACAGTGCTGTAAGGCATGACTGAATCGTAACAGGTCACGAAGACAGACATCTGCACGCACACAAAGTGTGCTGAACAGACATACAGTGTCCTATACTCCTGTGTGTGTGTGTGTGTGTGTGTGTGTGTGTGTGTGTGTGTGTGTGTGTGTGCACCATGCAAAAATGCCAAAGGGAACTTATAATCCAAAAATACATTTAAAAAAAGTCTCACTATACCATAAAGGCTTAACACAACTAAAGTTTTTACATTTTCAGTGATTAGATATACTTTCCAAGCCACTTATGCACAAGCAAGCAGCTACACAGTACATGTGAGCGCTGACATTACCTGTCATCAGCAGTGTATAACGGCACTTACAGGAACTCAGATTTTAAATAGCACTTTTCATGGCAATATGTCAGAGGATAAGGAAACCCCTGAGGCAGAACCCTGCAGAGGCAGATTTACACTGACAAAGAACAGGCTTTACATTTCACGAGCAGAGTTATTTAGACATCTTTAAGCTTAGAGCAAGAGTAAATAAGTAAATTCAAAAATGACATACTAAATAAATAAATGACTTTTTGATGATGATATCGCTTCTACTAACACTACTGGCACCTTAGATCTTACAGACCTTCTGCTTTTTACGCTCATGCCCTACAGGTGCACTAGTTTTAATGTGAACATCACTGTATATTTACATTTAGCAGATTCTTTAATAAATAAGGACCATCACAAACAGTTAATCTAACGGCTAACGTCTAAGAGCTAACAGCACTTGTACCGAAATACCACATTAATGTAGTAATCTGGAATGACAAGCGACAAAAGCAGTAAGGTAAAAAATATCAAAAAACCCAATTATTTCAACAAATAATCTTGAGACGCGTGTTAAAACCAGAAGTAAACAAGGCTTAAAGTTGCATAATCAGTCTCAAGCAGGGTTAACCCAACGGCGTGCAGTTATCATAGGAGCAAATCACTTAACCTAAGGTTACTTGGGTGATTGTACACCAGAGGCGGTCTGCGAGGCGATTTTTCGATGGGGCTAATATGTAAATCAGTGTTGATTAACTAAGCAAAAGCACGTAGTAGGTTATATTATTTTATCTCATAATTGTTCCTCACACAGACAATCAGCAGCTCAACGCTTTTCAATACAGTAAACGAACTGAACAGATCACGCAGTGCCATCTATAGACTCACACCAGTATAAACACTTACATGAATACGTCATTTAACATCTACTCACCAGTTGAGCAACTCCATTACCCCCTCTTTCTTTAAGGTACAAGTATGTATGACCCCGCCGTTCAGTCTTTCATATTGTTTGTGCTATTTATTAAATATGAAGTTCGTAGGTAGTTTAGCAACATTTGAATATCTCCAAACCACAAAGTTTGATGACGCTGCACTTTGGCTTGAAATGACTCCTCTGACCATGGTTGGTTATTTGTTATTTATTTCTGCCGCCTTTTTACGAGACGCCATTTAGGACGGAATCGAATGACGTTTTTTTATGCCCGCTTTGATTGGTCAGTTGACTAATACAGAAAGCTCAGTATGTCAAATGATATCTGACAATAAAACTCACATTGGATAGCCTGAAATTCATGAAATAAAAAAAAAATTATTCATTAACATTTGGTTCTGTTTATTTTAAATATTTGTTCCTTATTTTTGAAAATAAGGTAAAAGCACTGGTATGCACATGGACTGCCCTACAAATGATGGAAAGGGATATATAGAAAATAACTTATAAATTCATCCACACAGTCCTGTTGTATAAAAATAACTCCATTTGCACAAATGCATTCTATACATTATCTTTAATGGAAGTAGAGATAACCCAAGACATGTCTCCCTTTAATGTACTTGTCCTTTAGGAAGAGATATGACTCAAGAATGAACACACACACACACACACACACACATTACACATTCATGGCAGGACAGGGCACCGTGTGTGAACCAAGAAAAGTGCTGATAAACAAAGAGGGCAAAGCTATGTGAATAATGTCAAGGCTTTTCTGCTATCTCTCCTTTACTGCATGAGAAACTCCCTCCCTTTTCTACCCAAACAGAGCACGTCAGGGATGCTGAAAAATTACGTTTCGCCTGCTGGTTAAGGTGCCACGAAAATTCTTCTCATCAGTCATACAATCTAATTAAAACAGAATCTTAAAATGAAGCTAATTTAAAAAATGTCTCACTTGAAATAGCAAAGCAAGATAATTCAGCTAATCTGGTTTGATAACATTCTGCTGCAACCCGTAACACAGCAGGGGCTGTAACAGACACTACTGAGGATAAAGAGGAACAGAGGAGTCCTTACGCTCACTGCATCATTAAAGAGCAAATTGAGTGTACGTACAACACAGTGCTCACACATCTGCAATTAGCACTTTCTAGTAGAAATCCCCAAGAAATCAAGCCCCTAAGTTTCCTTCTGTGACAGAAAAGCATTGTGGGTAGGAAAATATCAGGGTGAGCCTACGGAGAATGAAACAGGCTGATGACTAATAATGTATCCTCAGTTGTAGGACAGTGTGTGGGGGCAGCAGGATCGTAAAAGCATTCCTGATGCGATAGCTCCCAATAGTTTAGTCATATCAAGATATTTGCTTCTTGACGGTCCTTTTGGGGTACTAAAAGGGATGAGAGAGCACTGACTGTTTACAGGAGAGATTTCACCTCAGAGCCAAACGCTTACAGGAATGTGACCTTTGTCTAGAAGATGCACTTGTTTAGGCAATGTTTCTTCTTCAGTCACAACACATACTTACAATATGTGTTCATCTGAGATAAAGGTCTCTCACATACCTGTGCTTATATAATAACAGGACGGCATAGGCAAATTGCACAACTGCTCCCAGTTCCAGAGAAATTCACATTTTTTATCAACTAGATTTGTTTTACTGCTCTTTGTCTACACAGGCACACAACCAAGCTATTTGCAACTATATAAATGTTAGTTTCTGTGCTATAGCTGATGACAGAAACCACTGTGTTGATCAATGTGTTGTACGATTAGAGAACACATTACAAAGTCCACACGAGCTGTGGTTTGCTGTAAAGTGGATAGATATCAATGCATAATGAGAGCCAGACATACCATATAAGGGATCCAATGAGTAATACGTTATTAGATCTGATTACAGTAAGAAGCATACTGTAATTCTGGTAAGACAGTGAAACACTGTAAGACAGTGTTTTCTGGACTCTTAAAAACTTGATTCGACAAAGATGATTCCAGAAGCAGATACAGGTTCTCTTCAGCCATATTTATGCTAAATTAAGACCAGCTTTGATCTCCTGGATCGTGTTCTTTACATGCATAAAGCCAACTGAATGCAAAAGCATTTTGAAGTTTAAAATCTTACTTGATTAATTAGAGAACAAATGGAACTATTGCTGAGGTATCCTGTATCTCATATATGTCTTCTGAAAAAATAAATCCACAATCAGATTATCTTAGCTATACAATCTATATTTATTTTATAGCTCCATACTTTTAATGTATTTTAACAATCACAAAAACCCAAAGGTTGTTTTTTTAAAACCACATTCCTTTCAACAGTAGAAAGCACCTCTCTTTCACCAATCACCCACACAGTAATAAGAAGTACAGAGTATTGGGAGAAACATGGGAGCCACTAGCTTTGATGTGGAAGATCATTAAATCAATGGAATGGATCTAGACATCAGAGTCTCCATTAACTAAATTAAATGCATAACAATGTGACTGACTATAGGTATCTGATTCGGCTGAGTCTCTCACTTTCTCTCGTAAATCACATAATGCCTCAGGTACCCTTTCTATTTTTCCATGTTTTAATATCTGTGGATCTTAGATTTAACTGTTGAGGCTTGTCCAACTGCAGTTTATTGGAATAAACAGCTTATTGGAAGTGCTTCCCTTCCTATTACACATTCTCATAGCTTTCATTAATTATGTTTTCCATTTCTTTCACTTCAACTCTATATCAAACTGTATTAAAATGCATTTGGCCTGACAGGTGACTGAGCTTGTGCTAGTGATTGAACTGTCAAAATCAATGATTCTAGAGGGATGTGCAGATGCTCCTGGTTTATTATTTGTACATCTGTCTCATTCCTCAATCAATGTTAATCACACCTGAGGCAGTATCCAGTGCAGTTGTCTGTCCTGTGTTCAGGCCCCAGGCTCTGTGGCAAGGGAAGCCACTAAACACACCTTTACATAACTGAATTATTATTGGAAACTGGAAGTTTGGGTGGCCCATATCAATGGACTTAACTTTTTAGAAACACCTATAGGCTTTATATACATCTTAACCACAAACCATGACTTGACTAGTTGTCAAAAACTAGTTTACTACTTACTAGTTACTCTAGTGGTGTCAGATGGCGGGGTAACTTCAATAACAGACGTTCTATAGCTTATGTCTCTAAATACGCCGGTTCATTCTCACAAAGATGAAATATCCAAACTCCACGCCTATCAGATTACATATTGTAATGATCATAGTAAAATGTCATTCAGTTACGGAAGTGTGTAAAAGCTTCCCTCAACGGTAATACTGTCTTTACATGTGCACATTCCTTAAGGGGGTTTCACATAATTTAATGATTAACAAGATCACACATGATACACTTACCCAGCAGTTTAACAGGCGCATATTTCAGGCTGTTAAATTTGAACTGACACTATTACTATTATAGATAAGAAACTAAACATCAAAGATAAACTAAATAATAAGATTTGTCAACTAATATATATATATATATATATATATATATATATATATACACATAGTTTAAGTATAAATTATTAAGTTACCTAAACAAGGTTTACAGAAATTTTAGACGTTGTTGTTGTTGACACAAAACAGGAGACATGCATTTTGAAATTTCTTTTTTTTGTCAGTATAAATTCTACACAGTTACAATCAAAAGACAAGCTACAAAGTTCACAAATGCGTACCACAAAATATACAGGATACCTGGAGGGCATAAACAAATGTAGCAATCTGTAAAGTATAGCATCTTGTTCAGAACAGCATTTTCCTTTCTTGCAGGACCAGATCAAATGTTATAGAAAACATAAGAAACTGTTCAGTAGTTAAGACATACATATCCCCCCACAGAAAAGTTTTTTCCACAATATTTTAAACTGAGTGCTCAAACACATTGGTATGCACGTATTGGCCATAACATTAAAGCACGCATTGCATTGACAGCCATAAACCTGTAGCTACATTTTGCAAAATAAAAACAGTAAATGTGAAAAATAGCATTAAGAAAAAATGTCTGAGATAGAGGCTTTTTTCCAGTGTTTAAATTGGGAGCTTCTGTCTCCCATGTTCTTGAGATGTTTTACATTATACTCCATGTGTCTGTTGGACAATGAATACATACCAATTCATTAGAACACTCTCCACCACATACAAAGACTTGGTTGGTAAAAAAATAGTAATGTTATGTCCAAACCTTATCCCACCCTCTACCCAGTCCATGCCTGCTTAGTCCTCTCTATGCTAACTTTCAAATGTATTTTAACCTGTATACATGATGGTAGCTGGAGTCTGGAATCACTGTTTTGTTGGTTCACAGAAGCACTGTGTGTTTTTTGTGCATGTGTCTCTGACCATTGAGTAAATGGTTAAAATATCCCTGTGCTAGTTTGTTGTTGCTCTTGAGCAATTCAGATAACAGCTTATTATGCATCTGTAATTTAAAGAAAATAACAAGGCTCACAGCTTTGTAAAACAGTGGAAACCTGGTACAAAATGACAGGGTGTTCCAACAACACAGTGATTCTAGAATCCTCCAGCTGTGCTCACCTGAACAACAGTGTGCTTTTACTGAGGAAAAAATACTCCTAAATGCACAAATACACAGAAACCTGAAACATCATACACAAGCTTACAGAAATCATTTTACATCTTCACTCTTATGTTTTTGGTGTAACAAAGAAGCAAAAGCTAAACAATTGTGACAATGAATAAAAACGATAAATAACAAAATAAAAGCTGCTTGCTCAGTGACAACAGTAAAGAAATTCTGGCCCTATTCCTTAACTTTCACAAGCTGTTCCTGTTTATCTCCTTTCTCTCAGAATTTACATTGTTTGTGTATGGAAGGCTTGAGGTTTCACTGTACAAATAGCCTAGGCACAGGTCACCAAACTTTTAAACTGTAAGAAAGGCTTAAGGTGTTTCATTTGATATGTTTTTTTTATTTGAATAATGATAACCCTGTGAAAATAAAGGCTCTGGTAAAAGGTGAAAACTAAAAACTGTGTCAGAAACACACCTTCTTTATGATTTGTGCTCAATAGGGAGATAATTTTCAATCACTTTTAAATCGTTGATAATACAAAAAGAAGTGAAAAAGTAGAGGAATATATAAACAAATCAACACTTAACCCTGTCAGGAGCCAGTTTAAAGGGACATGTCTGTATCTTTTAAATCACAAGATACACCTGACCTGTAGCTCATGCTTAATAATTAAGTTAGTTAAAGTCTTTGAACATGTTTGGGCTGTGGAACTGAGCTGATTCAGTTAGTTCAGTAAATTTGAAGCACTTCCGAATAAACTTTCAGACTCTCTGAATGGCTCTGAAAGGCTTTCTGTTGAAATTTAATCAACGAGTTTCTGATTTTCTCACGCACGTCGCCTCTCTTTCTTTACTTCTCCCCATGGCTTTTGGTTTAAACACAAAACAAAAGGGGTAGCACATTCAAATAGCATCTAGTGTACTATTTAGGGCATGATCTAAAATATCTGAGGCAAAAATGTGAATATTGGACTATACAAAGGCGGATATGAATGGCAGAGCTTAATAATTCCATAAGTGTTAAAGAACATTGTATATGATGAAGAGCATATTCATATGTTCCATGCAGATCATCACCAAAGCAGCTAATATCTATAATGGTATGTGTGTGGTTAAGTTTAGGATTCAAAAGGAACTTTAGTAAGTGCAGTCTCATAGCAAATGCAGGAGGCGGCTATACTGCACTGTGCAAAATCATATTCTAGCAGACAATACCAGGGTGTGGAAAAAGCCACCCAGTGTCCACAGTGTCTGTTTTATTTTGGGGTATCTGAGTACACTGACAATATTTAGCACTGAACCTCATTATTTGGTGCTCCAGTCCATAGTGATCTACTGCCCAGACATTTTGATTGGACAAAGATTGGTCTTATTACATAATCATAACACAGTAGGTACCCTTATCAAAATAATGCCAGATTCCTATTTGTTGCTTCTTCTTTCTCTATATTGGAACCCAAACTCAGATCAACATCATAGTCCCTCCTACAATTAACCCCCCCCCCCGCCCTAAAGAAAACTGTACAGCTAAAATGAATTCATCTTCTCTCCATTAGGCCTGATGCTCTTGAGGAGATCCTCTTGCAATCTTGATCTTCTATTCTCTCTTCATCACTGTGAATGCGTAAAGGTGGTTAATGAACTTGCTTTTTAGACAGGTTACTAAATAGAAAAGACCAAACTAATGAGGCTGGCCATCATTTAGTTGCCCACAGTGATAAAATTCTTGGGTGATAGAGTTAATTATCAGTAAGCACACATGGAATCTGCACCTGCAGCACTTCACAGAAAGTTCTCCCCAGAACTGAAACATCTGTCTTTCACAAAGTTCTGCACTTCCCTTAGGCTTTGCATGATCATTTATAAAATATTTTCTCTAATTCTTTTAACCACCAAAAAGAATGTAGCACTCTTAGCTCTTGTTAACATATTTAGGCATTACACATTGTGTAAAATTTAGCAGATTCCACGCAGGCCTAAATGTTAGTCAAATAATCAGTAACCAATCACATTCAGAAACACAAACGATGTCGCAATACGTAACAGGATGTTCCATTCTTTATGGTGCTGTATTTAAAAACTATAAGAACGCGGAGTCTTCTTCTGCCACAACCAATTTTAAATTTTAAATTGGTTCTGTTTTTTTTTTAAGTTCTACAATTTCAAATAAGAGGCTGCCAAGAACATGACTGGATGATGTGATGTCGAGTCACCCAAAGACTATACCGTCTTTTTTTATATACTACACCCTATATAAAATACTGTACTTTGTCTGTGCCCCTCACCTTAAGGTTTGTTTAGCAGACCGGACTCCTCATTGCCTTTATCACTGGACTTCATCTCCACCACGATACCACCTTTCATGTCCCCGGATGAACTGGAAAGATAAAGGGCCTTAGAATTAACACATGACTGCAGCATGAAACATGGCATGTAGATGGTCCATCACGATTTGCTACTCACACATTCTTCTGGTCTTTCTTCCCACAGGTCAGCTTGCCTTTCTTATTGAGGCAGAAGATCAAAGCCACCAACAGAAGCAGCAGAAGAACACACACCACCACGGCGATCACGACCGCGCTCGAACCCGCCTGCTGTTTGTCCGCTGAGAAGAGCCAGAGCGTGAGGGAAAACGTGAGAGAGGGAGTTTGGAGAACAGAAGAGCAGCAGAGAGTGGGAGAAAGTGAGAAGAATGTTGGTGAGATGCTGATAAAGAATAATGGGGATTAATTGGTGGAAAATGGGGAGTGTGAAAGGAACAGTTCAGCTCGGACATGGGGAAGGGGTGGAGTCATGAGGGTGGGGAGGAAGTGAACCAGAACAATAAGTAATTGTTCTTTTGTCCACAGTAACCCACAGTGTGATTTGTGATAAATGTCATGATTTGAGAACCAATATATATATATATATATATATACAGCCTCACACGCTTCCTCACACACTGACATACACACAATGTCTGGAACTCTCACGCACACCCACTGAGGGACAGAAAAACAGCAGGGGTTATACAGACCTGTTTTAAACACGGGGTTTCCTTTAAGCAGCATTATGGGGAAAAGACAGTTGAGTACACTCAAAAAATAACCTCCACCTCACTACACATACTGCAAACCATCATCAACCAGTATTTCTGTTTAATATTTTTAATATTTCTCTCATAAACCTCACAGATTTGTGAAGGATTTCTTCTAACAAAATCTATTCGTAATTAGGAAAAACGTCTGTCCTAATGTCTTAATTGTGCTTCAAGATAAAGTAAATTTATCTTGTTTAAGGGTATTTAAATATGTTTAGACCTTAATACTGATTAGAAAAATG
This sequence comes from Botia kubotai, assembly GCA_036877585.1. Taxonomy (NCBI): domain Eukaryota; kingdom Metazoa; phylum Chordata; class Actinopteri; order Cypriniformes; family Botiidae; genus Botia; species Botia kubotai. The sequence continues at coordinate 10,676 of JAZGTI010002745.1, read as the reverse complement.
GTTTAGTTGCAGTGCTCAACTGAGGCCCATCACCACGGCGTCGACAAACACACCATGAGTACGCACACACACGCGCGCACCAGAACATACGCACGCGTGACGCAATGAGCTAACTAAACACTTCACTACACGCTTGAGGATGGAAGGAAAGGAAAAGAGTATTAAGACACAGACACCTCAGACACAGAGAGGAAGGAAAGAGAGGAAAGTAAAATAGAACAGAATCCTTTATTGTCCCAAACAAGGAAAAGTTGCAGCTTTCCATAGAATATAGGACAGACATCATACAAAGATGACATACATAATGCAATGTACAATATACACAGTGTTCGGTAACGGTACATAATATACAATGTACAGAGCTAGATCAATGAAGTATATTCAAGAAAGAGTCCTGAGAGGGAGAGGAGGAGCAGAGAGAGCTGTGACAAGTGTCTACCTCTGTTAGCAGAATTGCCATCTTTATCCATCACTGGTTCTGCTGAGATGTAACAAAATAGGCTGGATTTAGAGGATAGCTGGTAATCATTTGCATAAACATGACCATTACAGTGTAAATCTAGATATGTTGAGATAGTTTGTAAAATCCAGTCCTGGAGAGCCAGTGCCACAATTTAATGCCAACTTTACAAGGTCTTCCTTTACAAGGCTGGACCTTTACAAGGTCTTCAGGACTGGTTTGTAAATTATTGACAGGTTGGAACTAAACTCTGGAGGGCAGTGGCCCACCAGGACCGGAGCTGAATAGACTTGGTCAGCTACAAGTAGCATGCAGTATGTATTGTATACTGTGCACTATATGAATGAATTTCCTAAATGCAAAAGGTGCAGTGTACAGGAAGTATACAGTATACACTGCACAGTAAGCATCATGCTAGTATTCCATTCCAGACACAGCCACATTAGGTGTAAACAGGAGGTGCTTACCTGATTTGATGGACACCTTAAACATCTTGCTGTCTGTTCCATGCTTGTTGGATGCTTCGCATGTGACACCATCCTTCAGAACTGCAGGCGTGGCTTTAAGTGTGACTGTGCTGATCACCTTATTCCCCACTACTGTTACCGACTACACATACAATATATAATATTTTAAATATATAGAATAGAATACAGACTATATAGAATAATATATAGAATTACTATAGATTAGTTTCTTGTAAAGACCAGGTTCAGTCATAATTAATTAGACAACACAAAGTCACACACCTCTTTGCCAGAGGGGGTCCAGGTGAACTGTGGAGCAGGATAACCAAGAGCAGAGCAGTTGAGCCTGATCATATCTCCTTCCTTATCAACAAAACCATTGACTGAAGCATCAATCTCAGGTTTACCTTCAAGAACAGACACAGAAAAGAGAGAGATAAGGGACTTGAGACCTTTGCCTAGTGTTCAGTTTTGAACCAAATCAACAAGTTCTGAGATATATCAGAATTTAAACTAAAAACGTATTCTCCTGTTTCCTTTCCGTGATAACAAAAACATCTGATTGGTGGATCTCGCTTCAGGATTGTGTGTACTTTACAATGAATTCAACAATTAAACTTAATTTTTTTAAAGGGAAGTTCAAACTGACATCATGGATGTATCATGTGGTATTCTTAAAAAACAATTTTGCTTTGGAGATTCTGGATAGGAATATTATCAGAACAACAGATTTACTGTGGCTGTGTTTTTCCTTTGACCTGTATCTAAAGTTATTATCCAGACAAGGTAACCAGCTGCTATAATATTAAGCGATGGCTGTTGACACTGATGACAGCCTGTTGTTTATTTAATAACTGAGCATGTTTTATCTTCTGAACACAAGCTGTTTTCACATTGCTGACAGCTTGCACATTTTATACCGGCAAGCGATTTACAATCTAAAAGTTCTTTTCCATTAATAAGCATAAAATTCATCTTTAAAACCTGCATTTGTAAAACACAATAGCATTTGTGTGTGTGTGTGTGTGTGTGTGTGTGTGTGTGGGGTACCTGTGACGGTAAGGGTGACATTGGCTTGTTTTTGGAGACCGGGCACTGAGGGTACAGCTCCCACGCATAAGTACACACCAGCATCAGACAAAGACACTGACTGAAGAGTCAACGCACCCGTCTGTGACAGCACCTTTGAGTCCTGTGGTTTACACACACACACAAACACAGTGAAACAAAAAAACCTGCAGTAAAGCATTACCAGTATTTCCAAAAAAGAACATGTGAGGTACTCTAGGAAAAACTGAAGAAAAGATGGATCATTGAAGTTTGTTGACTTGCCTTTTTCCACTGCAGTGTGTATTGGTCTGAGGACTTGGTTTTACATTGAAGCTCTACAACATCTCCCTGAGAAGCAAGCAGGGGACCTTCTGGAGCCACAACCACAGGGTCAAGATCTGAGAGAAAGGCAAACAGGTGTGGCTGTCAATTAATTTAAAAGAAGTCTATGTTTGCATATCAGTAAATCTTTGTAATACTAGTGATATCAACAACCAGTCTATTTCCAAAACTCTCTGCCATGGTGTGTGTGATGTGGAACACTCACAGTGCACAGAAACGTTTAAAGGCTTGGTAAGTTCAACATCAGATGCAGCATCGAAGTCCAAAGCTTCACAATTATATGTTCCAGCATCCTGGCGAGTCACACTCTTGATCGTCAAGCTGCCAGCTGTACCTTTCAGTGATTCATTCTTACAAGTAAAAAAAACAACAAATGAGCGAGTCGGAATCGTGACTCAGGTAATGATCTGGCAGAGATGGTCATGACTCTTACCTCTTTTGTAAATTCAAACTCTGGCTGGGGGTTTCCATCAGTCTCACAGGTCATATGCACATCGTCTCCCTCTTTGATTGGCCCTTGATTCATCAGTCTGAAGAACACATTTTCCGATGGATCTGATTGGAGGAGAGCACAGGATAAGGGTCTGAGGTGAAGATACAGTTTGTTTTTGCAAGTGTGGTTGTTTGGCTCATTGTGTGTGTGTGTGTGTGTGTGTGCGCGTGTGTGTGTGGAGCTCACATAGCAGCACAAGGTTGAATGTGTCAGAGCTCTCCTGTTTGATCTGGTTGTTTGGCATGCTGTACTCCACAGTGCAGTGGAAGACTGATTTAGCATCGGCTTTCTCTGGCTGCATGAAGAGTGTGCTGGTCACAGTGTACAGGCCCGAGGCTTCCTTCACTACACTAGGTATCATGTATGTTTCTGGAAGAGAGAGAGGGAGAGAGAGGGGAAAGAGAGCAAATATTTTAGTTTTAAAAAATGCTGTATATTTTTAATCTGACCACTGGGCGTGAAAAAACTGGCACAAGTAATGCAACAGAAAATTATAATCACTGGTCCTTTGGAACTGAGAGAGAACACAGTGATGAATAAGAATCATGTCTGTTACTTCCAGATTAAATACTTACTCTCCTTTTGGTCCTTAACTTCAGGCAGAGGGATGGCGTCCTTGAACCAGATTATACGGGGTTGAGGGTGAGCGTTCCTGCTGGTGCATTTACCAGCCTAAACAAACACACCATACACAAACACAGAGACGCAAAGCTGTTAAGAGCTAATAATAAATATACTAGCAAATATACTACTGTAATAAATATACAGCAACTGTCATAAAATGTCTCACATTTACTAAATGTGAAAACATCAACATAAGACTCACCTCAGAAGAGATTGAGTCATGGCTGACAGTGATGGCCTGATTATTACCAGATATCACTGGCTTCTCTGGAGCATCTATGAGAGGAAATAAGATGTTATTATGCAAGTTCATTTTTATTAATAGCTTTTCTGAACAAATTACAGACTGCCACAGAAACATGGATACACCCACTGAAACTGGCAAATCTAAACACTAATATATTGACAATATATTGAAGGGGAAATGGGGAAAATTTGCTAAATAATATAAAGACATTATCACTATGACTCTTTCTCTCTGCTGTCTTTCCAAAACACTTTCATACTGCATTTACCATCCAACCTCCAATTTACACACAAGGTCACCATATCACTGCTCCCAGCTGTCATCTGCTACAAAAATAAACAGCATCATTTTTAATAACATTAACACCCATTCCTTTCTTCCTAGAGCCCTAACTCTCTCTCTCTCTCTCCGTCTTTCTCTCTCTTCCCCAATTTTATTGCTCAATGATTGTTTTTTATAGTCCAGAAGATCTAATGGAGTTCCTGATTGTGTTTCATTTATGTACCATATTAACTTTATATCAGATGTTTCTCCTAACATTTTTTTTTACTTCAGATTGGCCTTTGTAAGAATTTGACAGAAAGTTTTATTTGAGCAAAAATCCCAATTTCATCTCTAATGAACCTCATTAGTCTCTAAAATACTAAGACACAAGACACAACTGAGATATTGAAGAGATTTTTCTCTCCACTTCAAACTTCCCCACAGATACCAAAAATCTCTAGAAATATCTGAATCTCTCTTATGATGCATAAAAATGGCTTCAGAGAATAAGAGTGAATTTGTATAGAGATCAATGTTTCTCTCTCTCTAAACGAGAACATTTCCCTCTAGTGCAGCCGTTTACCATGAGGCAGGCAGCAGCATTGTCTCCTGGGAGAAGACACCATTGTTTTCTGGTCCCAGTGCTCTCATTAATAATTATTACAGCCATTACAGCTCTCTCTCTGTATGCAGTCTGGGGTGGAAAGTGAACAAAGAGCCTGTTCTGCTACACTCTCTAGTGCATACACACACATTTGCACACAGTCCATCATCATCGTCTATGCACATATACATTTGCCATAGTTTTTATAGTTCATACAGTGTCCCTACGAGTGACCTCATTACACACAGCTTGGGATGGGTTTCTAAAGAAATAGTGAGCAGGGGGTTGAAAGTTTAATATCACTTAATACAGGCCAATTACACTGAAAAATTAAGTGTAAGTACATATGGACCTTATTTAAGGTACTTATGCCAAGAATCTACTAAAATAAAACAGCTATAAGACCGGGATGGGGGAACCTTGTTGCTGGAGGGTCAGTGTCCTGCAGAGGTTAGCTACAAGGTTCCTCATCCCTGCTAAAAGGCATAGACTTTATAAATGATTTGTTAGTAAACTCCTGTGCTCTCAGACCTCAATAGTTAAAACAGCGCTCTTTTCAAGACTCTGGCTAATGAATTTTCAAATCCTAATGTTGTGCAGCTGATCATTACAAAGCGAGGACAGGGATCTGCTGTGAGGTCAGTAATCATTAACAACGTGTTTAATGCATATTTATTAAAATGACATCCATCAAACACGACAAGTGCAACCACTCTATTAATCAATAATGTCAAATCCAATTTTACAGTTATAATTGACCTAGGGCAACGTATAAAGGACCCAGAGCTAATAAATAGGGGTAAATATGTCCATATGTCCCATTTATATTGTCAAATTGCCAGTGAAGTAGCTATATACATGAGATATATACACATATTCAGATGAAATATACTAAACTAATGAAGACTATGAAAAACATACATTTTCAGCTATGCTTGCTGTATGGATTTACCCCTTGAATGTTGATAAAAGATTTAATAAAGAATAACATTTGTATGATTGATTAGGTTTGAATAAATAAACAGGAAACCAAATAACCCTGAAAATCACTGATTAGTAAAAACTAACAGGATTATGGGTAATAACCCCTGAAAACCCCTGAAAGCTTAAGTAGTCACGTCTGTATCTGATTGATTCTGGATTCATTTTCAGTCAGACTTACAGAAAACTTTGACCACGGTTTCAGCCTCAGAGACCCCCATAGCCCCTCCGGTTACTTGACAGTAAAAACTCCTCTCATCTTCCGCCATGACTGGAGAGATAGTGAGGGAGAAGTCATCCCCCAGGGTTAAGCGATCCGTCAATGGTGTCCCGTCATCAATGCCAAAACCCTGAGCAGACTTATAAGCTATCTGCTTCCGGACACTAGCAGTCTCCTGAGGATGCAAACAAGCAACAACATGGTAAGTAATTAAATACGAAAAGCTGGAAAAAAAAAGATTAACAACATTTCCTCAGTAACACAAGTAGCTGTGTTCCAATTTCTCTTCTTACTTTGGAACAGTGTAATTGTGTCATTTGATTAAAAGGGGCGAATGTACTCACAATGAACCACTGGGCTACAACAGCTGAGGCAGGTGCAGTGGTGGTGTATGTGCAGGGCAGCTTGGTGGTCTCTCCTTTAATCACCTCCACCTTTGGGGTCACATTCACTTTGACTACAGCCAAACACACTGTAAGATGAGCAACAGAGGGAAGAAAACAAAAGATTATATGGCTGATAGCAAATATAAATGTTTTAATTAAGAATTTGGGTTTTAGGTAGAAGGAACGAGGCCTGGATGGCCAGCAGTGAACAACACTCAGAATAATTTGCCTGATGGCTCTTCGCTGCACCAGCTTCGGTCACACACAGTGAGAAATGATACACACGCTGTGACTCTTAAACAGACATTGTGATCCTGCTGCCTAAAAACATGAAGGCCAGCTGCACAGAACCAGGTGCAAGAAGAAAGGAGGAGAGAGATTATAGAGATAACCCTGTGGTTTTATAAAACTGGGTAGCAGGACTGTGTTAGTTGGAACAGTCTGGTTACCAGGAAAACACTATATTTTACCAGAACCAAACGTCATGAACACGAATAAGTCAATAAATCACAGATCCCAAAAAAATGCAACTAGTTGTAAATAAAAACCGGTTCTTGGCTCTCAACTCTAAACGAAACCCAGATTAAAAGAATAAAAATTCACGTCCTCTTGTGTGTGGTATGTAATATGAGTTCTGGCTTTGTGATTGTGGTACCCATGGGACATCCTCCTTTACAAAGATCACAGGATTAGTGTGGCATCAAAATAGACAATGATCTCTTGTAGGATCCGCCCTCTTCCTCAGTTTCCTCCATCTGATAGACAACACACATCCAAACACTCTCTCCCCGATTCTCATGACTTCCACTAAAGCACAGAACCCAAACAAACAGCTCGTGAGTGCTGTAATGGTGTGTTCCAGACAGCCTAAGAGGAGCCTTAATCTGCCAAGCTCTGTAGAGAGCAATTTTTACATTATTGGGCTGAGACCAGCAGTGAAATTAAGAGAAGCTGAACAAAGAAACCAGTCAGATCCAGAGTGGCTGTTGTAGTACAACAGCTCTTTACTTAGGACATCTCCATCTAGTAAAGTGTCTGCTATGAGCGTACCGCACGCACATCACAACACTTCAGTCAGGCTAATAAAGTTTTAGGTAATTCATGCACTCAGGTTTTTAATTTTCTCTCCAACCCCCCCCCCTCCCTCCCCCTAAACACACACACACACAAACATACGGATGGCAGTCTGGATTTGCATCCCTGTGGAGGTGGAACAACAAACAGTGGCGGCAGCTCTCAGAAGATGCTGTCTAGCACTCCGTTAATGGCCAGACTTGAGATCATATGCACAATTAGAAATGGGCTGATAATGAGCTGCTGTAGACAAAACATATCAGAATGTGTTATGGAAATTATCTGGGTGTATATCCACTAACAGTTGAGTTGTGTTTTTCTCATTGAAAAGACAGTGAAAGTGCGCAGGGCAGTGTGTGGGTGTAACATTCCTCTGGTGATTGATGGAGAATGCTTCAGAGACCTCTGTGTGTAGTGGTGGGTTCAAAGGTCATTGTGTGCAGACTTGCACAGAACATATCTCTTCGTCTTTTGTGCATAGTTTTCCTCTACCCGCATGTTTAAGGAGTCTGACATGTAAATAGTGCAAGTTTAAAGAGGGAACCAATCAATAATGGAACAAATAAACCTGTTTGGAAACGATAATTTTTCTGCTATATTCTTTTGGCTGCTAGTGGGATAGAAATTATACTGACAGTTCTTATACAAAGAACTGTCATCTGAAGAGTAGACAGACACTGTAAATCACCCCATGACATAAAAAAACTGATGACAGAAACCATATGTCATGGGCCAAAGCTGTAAATTAGAAATCTGACCTGATTTAATGAGAAACAGAATATCAAATGACACATCCCATGGTTTCTGGGCTGTAGCTACTGTAGGGATTCTGCACTCTGTGATTATGTATTGTTCTGGTCCCCTTACATCAATATTACTTAATTTGTCAAGGGACCCCCTGCACCCATGGGCACCTAAAATAGATTGACCTTTTACCCCATAGCTACAGCCCTGCAGAGTTTTGAGTTGGTTATTTGTCTGTGTATGCACAAGAGTACATATTTAATGCATCTGTTTAAAGCTTCCATCCCAATTTCAACTCTCTCGTACTTTGCACACTATTTTTGTCTGATCAATACTACTTTTCTACACTTCTTATCTGCCTTGAGGAGCAGCTGGGCAGACAGAGGGGAAATTAAGGGGCAATTAGTGGCTCCTCTGTTCAATCTCCACCTCAGCAGGGGCTGGGTGGGGCACGGTCAAGGGCACGTGTGGACGAATGTGAGTGATCGCAAGTGGTTGTCATAGAAGGATAATCCGATTTAAAGGGAATATGAGTGATGGGTGTAAAAGGAAGCAGATGGACAGGAGACGTTGTGACTGCGAGCAGCAGACACGTCAACAGACTCTCACACTGTGAGACGTTTGTACACATACACACTTTCACACAAACACACACACGCTTACATTTAGTATTAATGAACCGCTGCCATTTTGACAACTCTAAACACTGTGAGGCAGTTCTCACACAGCCAGATCATTTCAGTACTGGCTGGGTTGTGGAGAGAAAGACAGAACTGGGCCAGTGGATTTCAGAGAGATGGAGAGCTGCCACAGTCAAAGCCTGCTGTCATACAGTCCCATTGAAGTTCTGCCGCAAGTGCTAGCTGAAAACTATTCCTCACACACATACACACACTGTGAAACAGCAAACGGCAGTTGTAAAAAGAGGCAGCTGCTTTTTTACTTCACTCTGTCCGTTTCCTTTTCTTTTTGGTTGTGTTCCTTCCTCTCCTTACCCCTCTTTCTTATCTTATTAATAGCTAAAAAAAATTGTTTCTTAATCATTAGGAGTTTTGGTGCACTGTCACTTTAAAATATTTGTATGCTATCTGCTATCTGCTGTCCCTCCTCCTCATTTGCTTTCTCACTCGCCCCTACTTTCAGTAATTTTTTGGCTTGTGGTGTCATCATTATCTCACACAGAGATCTTGATGTATCATACAGATGTATGGTGTGTATACAGTATCTTTCCACTGTGAGAACATACTGTACACTCACACATACAAGGTCTGACAGGTGAGGGGGACGAACACTCCCTCATGGCCAACAGCTTTAGTGTAAACTCAATTTTCCATTAACACTCAGCCATGGGTATATGAGCTGCCTGTCCTATGAGAGCTCAGACAACAGAAGCAGCTATGTCCTCTGAACATACAGAGTGCTAAAGAGATATTATGAATTGTTAAACCACCCTTTTGTTAACTTACAGCAGTACTTGAAACTTATTAACAAAGTATCTTTGTTGGAGCCATAGCCTAGCGGTTGGTGAGCTTTGAAATGTGTAATTTTTGCACAACCATTAGTAATTGTTTTTAAACAGGTTTCCCAACATTTCACTATCTGCATATTAAACTGGGCTAAGTATTCTAGCATTAAAATTACACACTTCAGATTTAATGTTATGAAACAGTCAGAAAGTGAAATCCATCAATGACTTAGTTAAATGGAGTGTGGTCTGATGTTCCACAGACAGCTATTAACTATAAGAGAGAAATGAATTGTGTGTGAGAAGGAAATAAACTCAATGTGTGTGTGGTTAAAAGAGGATTAAAATGGCTTTCATGAAGCCCTATGGCTGATCTTAATGATAGTAAAAATACTAAATCATAAACATGCACATATATCTGCTCACACATTGTGGTGTAAAATACAGATTATGTCTTAACCAGCGCACTAAACATTTCTCTACTCATTTCTATGGTGTAGTATTTCCATATTTACTTCATTTTCAGAATAAAACATGACCTTTCACGCTATTCATTTTCCTCTGAGCACATTTATTATCTCCACTCCTGAGCAGATGAACTTGTCTCTCTAACTGTATGTGATGGTGGGTCAGCACTTCTGAGCATCTTTATTAAATCCTGCCTCTTTATGAATACTGCTGAACCACCGAACCCAGGACGAATGAAGCCCCTCAGGGCATTAGTGATGTAATGATGCCCAACACTTTCTTCCATCAAAAACCAAAATCTTCTGAAATTACATTCTCCGGTCTACTTAAAACTGCATTTGTAATCGCAGGCATGTAAAATCAGACATATACTCATACAGAATTTTAATCAGATATTTTAAGTTTTTAAAAAGTTAACTAAGGCATGGGTTTTGGATACTATTTATGCAAAAACCGGAGCAGACGCATATGAACAGAAACACTAATAACATGAATATTCATTTGAAAATATCTACCCACACTTTTGTAAACAAAGACAATTATAACCTTGCCGATGTTATAGAGGTCTCTATTTTTCAGTGATGATGTTGTGCTGAATATTATTGCTATGGCAAGAGGGTTGCAGGCTTGCCGTGGGGGTGATAGCAATGAGTGTGAGGAAACAGTATCAACACTGCCTCACCGTCAACAGAGCTGGATGATATTCACAACTAAATCCATAAGTATCAACAAAACACCAGGCTGCAATGGAGCCATCTACACAAAAAAACACAATCTATAGAGCCAT
>JAZGTI010002744.1:0-34586 GCA_036877585.1 Botia kubotai | reverse complement strand
CAGTAACAAACTCGTGTTAGATCAAACGTGTGTGAAAATATGAAATGCAAATTAAAATGAAACGTATCGTATACAATACTTACAAAACCAACCTTGTTTACACATTCAAAAAGGCACACCGTCCCCAAACAAACACGCAGTTTACACAATTGAACATTTATGTTGTTTAAAGGCATAACATGAACTAGTTAACCACGGCGAACAAGTCTTCAACTATGACCAACTTTTTTAACTGATAAGATTAATGAAAACGAAAAATCTTATGTTTGGACTTTACTCACAACATATGGAGGAAATGTCGCAGTCTGACGGCTTGACCCTTTTCCGGAAATCCGGAAAGCTCAAAATGTTGTTTAACCAGGACTTCGCTATTATTCCAGGGAAATGTACATTATTACGCTACAATCTCGTTTAAAAGGTGAAAACCATTATGTGAAAGTGACCCGACAGCCATTTGATCTTCATCCTCGTCGCCTCTGCTTATATTAACACTTAAGCTGAAAATCTACCTGATTCAACAGGTAGACTGCAATGACGTCACCAATTCTAACCAAGCAATTTATTGATGTTTAACTTATTGATCAGATCCAGGCATTTGAGACTAAGTGCCCATGCATAAGAACATACAAGATTTTAGTCCAGATGTAATATTAGCTTGTATTCTTTATTTACGGAAACTTTGCTAGGCAGTCAGCGTGAGACACCCAGTCTCCAAGTAGTTTTAACCAACAGATGGCGCTGGTGTTCCTTTTATTAAAGTTTCATGAACATTGATTGAACGTTTTACAGCTACTACCACACTACTTTAAAAGTACTTTAACTATATAATATAATTTTACCTATATAATTTCGATAATATGCTTTATACAACAGAAATAAGTTTAAGGTTTTGGTTCAATAAATACAGCCCTACCCTTTACCAACATATACCGTTTCTGTTATGTGAATCACATAAAAGTTTACGGCCTTAAGTGGTTTTGACACTACAAAGTTGGAAGACTGGCAAGGCAGGGTCAGTAAGTGATGCTTTTACAATAGTCTCATGCTAAAATGTATTTTGTATAAATATAATTTTCAATTCAATTTTATTTATATAGGGCTTTTACTGTTACATTGCTTTAAAGCAGCTTTACATATAAAACAAATAATAATAATAATAAAACAGAACAAATGTCAGACATGTTAATGGTATTATTGCTAATAATATGTGTGAGATGTATAGGACTAATTGAGCATACTAAGTTTCTAGTAGGTTTATGAATAAAGGCTTGACTGAACTGATAAAAAACAAAATCATTAGGCAAGATATGCGTTCCAGCTTACATGGAGATGGCATATAAAAAATAACATCTTATGGGACAGGGGTATAAGAGATTTGCAATAGTCCCATGAACTACACACAACACGCAAAATACATGCATATATATATAAAAAAATCAGAAGTTTACAATTTACAAAACTAAGTCTAAGCTAAGTTAGACGTCAGCAGTCTCCCAGCAAGCAAGCCAACAGGGCGACAGTGACAAGGAACCAAAACTCCAATGATCAGGGGCGCCGCTCGCAATTTTGGGCCCTATAACAAAATATGAGGTTGGGCCCCCCTAGTAGTGTTATTACTAATAAAGCAGATCTCTGGGGGGCCCTAAAGGGCGTGGGCCAGGTTACATTGGTATTTAATAGGGGTGTAAATCAGACATCTCACGATACGACATGGATTCCCTCATCCAGCGATACGATTTGTCGATACCTCAAAAAGAAAAATCCAGCGCTACGATTATGGTATATTAATATATAGTTTACACAGACAGTTTCATTTTTATTCTCACAAAACTCACAAATGCAAAAATGCAAACTCTTTAAAATTACACATCCAGTATCCCAATTGGGACATTTACAATACACTTTAGTTTATATTTTAAAATAAATAGTGGACAAACGATTTGAGAAGACAGTGACTGTAATTCGTCAAAGTGCTTTCTTCAATTCCATGTTCTTTTTAAATGCACTGACAAGTTTGTCGTATTTCCCGAGTATTTTACCTGGCACTGGAAACGTTTACAAATTACATGGGTTTTCTTGGTTTGCCCATCTATTTTACCAAAATATTTCCATGCCCACGATTTGCGTCCAACAACAGCCACAGAACTTGCGTCTATCGTTTCGCTGCTGCCACAGCTTTGTTGCATTGCAATCTGACGCACAGGCAGACAGTATAGCAAGGAAATAAGAAAACGAAAATTTTTTGACGAAAATGCGTAGCGGTCGTCATGTTACGTGAAGATGTGGGGAGTGTCAAAATAAAAGTACCTATATTTTACGTTCCTATATAAAGGTATGTATAAAGATTCTATATAAATATATCGGTATTTTACGTGTGGCATCGAAGCATCGATCCATATATATGTATGGTTACACCCCTATTCCATAGGTGTTTATACATATCGAAAAGTCAAAATAACATTGTCCAGTTTGATCTACAGTGGTGACATTTTCGTGACGGATCAAAATACTGCCCTAAACTCACTAGTACAGAGCTTCATGCGAATTGAGAACTACCATAAAATGTAATTTTATTTACATTCTGGTAAAAGTTAGATGTAAATATTCTTTACAAATATATTTAAATACATAACACTACATACTTTCTGCATACCATTTACAATTATATTGCATCAAAGTGTGTAACAGATTTAAACTGAGGAACGATGTAAACCGTTTCGGTAAAGAACAGCCTAGCCTTAATACCGCTACAGCCCACATTTGGGGAAGCACTGCACTAGCACAAAGGCGGTGTGATCCTCATGTTGAAATGAAACGTTTACCCCAAATTTAACATGTGACATCGGCTTCATGGTCTCCATTTCTTGGAATTTGCATTGCAACTACAGATAAGCCATTTTTATTTTCATAATTTTTGGAAGTGCATGTTTTGGCTAAAATGCATGCACTTAAATTGGTTTACCCCAGAACATGCCTTAAAACATGTGAATAGTAGCAAACCAGACTACCGTTTGAAACGGCAGAAGCCACATTTACTTTCGAGCAGCTTTATAAAAAACCACGCTGGATATTTTTACATTACAGAAAGGAATTAAATTAAAGGGTTCGGTTTAGTATGTTTTTATTAACATGAAATATACAGTTTTTGAAAGAGTGGTGCATTAAGAGTACAGACATGTTGTCAGGACAGTTCTTCGTGCTCTTAATTTCAATAATCACAGAACAGCAGCACACAGGATCAATCGGAGCCTCCCAGAGTCCTTGCAGAGACCGGAGCCTGATGCCTGACAAACTTAATTATGGCCACAAGAATTTGATAAGAAACCATTAGGTGCCTTGTCATGAATGCTTGTTTTAAAACGGTGTTATTTTCATGAAAAAGTTGTAGGCCATGTTCAGAGTAGCATAATTCAGCACCATGTATTCAAACTGAAACACCCAGACAACCTACTCCAACTGCCATCTGGTCACTCTGAAGTACTATATGGAATACTGTCACTCAATGCAATACCCTTAACTTCCATTTCCAGCTTAAAGCAAAATAAGGAAATGGCTAAAACACAATTTTGAACATAGCCATACGTATCCTAAACTACACAGGGACATAGACAACCCATTGTTTGGAAGACAGATTGCTTGCCATTGTTTAAAAAAAAAAATCCCAACCAACTTGGGCTGTACAGTGTAGATCCTATAAATGAAGCAGTTGTACTCACTTTATATCAAACGTTGGTAATTGATCCTAGAGTGTTTCACTCCCTGAAACATGACTGGGCCCAGTTGAGGGGGGATTTTGGGTCTCCTCACATCCGGAGGCGGGGGAAACCTCTCTGAGCTTGGTTTTGTGGAGCTGTGCGAAGAACAAAATGGCAGCTATTTTGGGTCTGAAAGTCACCACTAAAACGTGCAACTAGAGAAAATTTTGAATCTAACCTGGTCTAGAACTGCTACAGAAAGGAGAAAATCTTCGGACCTCATCTTTGCCAAATTCATTTGTAACAGTGTTTATTTTAGGAGTTATAGTGGATTGGCTCTGGACTTCTTTGGAACCATGATATTGAGAAACTGAAGACCAAGCAGGTGTCTGTACATTTTGCCCTTGCTTCTGGCTAAGGTAACTTTGAGGCAAAAAACTTTGTAGAGCACCACTATTAGATAACGAAGAACCAACATTATCACCAGAAGTCCAATGGTTCTGAAGGCTACCAAAGCTGCTTTTGGGCCATTTATTAAGCCTTACACGTACTGCTTTCATCCTGGCACCCGATTCATGGGCAGTCTGACTGGAAGCAAACATTTCTCCATACTCTGTAGAGCTAGGATGTGGTTTTGAAGGAACTTGTGGCTTATTTGGTTGTGTTCTTTGAACATTCGGAGGAACCTGCATTATACGAATCTCTCCAGAACTGGCAATTGAAGACTTTGCCACATTACGCTGAGCCCCAAAAATGTGATTGGGTTGACTTCTACTCACAGAATAGACAGGAGATTGACTTTGGGACAGGTCATGAGCATTGTAGGTTTTCTGAAATTTTCTGGGGCGCCAAACATCACGAGTGTGATGGAGTGATTTGCTACCCTCATGCCTCTCAAGGGCACGCAGTCTCTCATCTGAGCTGGCAATAGAATATTTACCAACATGGCCTCTATAGTCACTTCCTGATGGTTTTTGGGGCTTAAGGCCGGCATTGTGTTGACCTTCCCTCATAAAATGGTAAGGAGGTTTATTCCATGACTTACTAGGTTGACTATAGTTACCCTGAATGTTGACAGAGGTCTTACTGGATTGAGAGGCCATATTTTGATTGGAGTCAACATTACTGAGAACTCCAAGTGGTCTTCCAGAATTTGGATGCTTATTGTAGCTTCCAAGACCTTGAGTACCTTCACTTCCCTTTAATACAAAAATTGGCCCCGAGCTAACAATCTGAGATGTTTTTTTTGGATTGGTACTTGAACGCACAGGTGTTCCGACCAGGAATGGATTATATGCGCTACTGGCTATTTGGACATTCCTAGTACTCTGGGTTCCTTGAGAGACCCCATGCTGATGAAAAAACTGACTTGAGCTAGAAGTTGATTGGGCCCGATTTGATCCTCTTGCAAGCATGTCTCTAGTACGTTGAGGCTTAAACTCTAAATGGCCATAAGCATGTTCAGGAGCCTGCACTGCAAAGAACTTGCTAGATCCAGCAGTTGAGAACTTAGGTACATCATGACTAGATTCACCACTAGAAGATTTAAAGGGCATATAATCAGGTACTTTTGGGGTTCCCATCAAGGGGGATCCACCCTGAGATGACATATAAGCCAGCTGGCTTACAGGCTGGACATTTTTTAGGACATTAGTAGCTGTAAGAGACACATCATAAGAGGGCTGGCCAAAACCTAACAAATGATTGTTTGCAACAGATGCAGAGGGCTTATTAATCATATTGTCTTGATTGACACTTTCAGCTCTAGTTTGACAATCTTTTAAATCTGATTTTAAATTTGATCCCACAATCAAGCTCTCTTTTTGATAACCATCATAACGTCTCTGGGTGTCTTGAGTGTGGGGTAGGTGAACAGAGCTGTAGGTAGATTCAATCCAATTTCCAACTTGTTTCACTTCCGAACCAATCTCTGGGAAAGTATGTACTGAAACTCTTTGCACATTGGGGGTTGGCACATTTCCTGTTTGAAACAATGAACAACTATTTACTACTGTACACAAAAGCTATCAGATGTTTGTAGAAAGATCAGTGGCTTACCTTCATAACTCCCTAAACAACTTACATAAGCAGGAAACAAGGCAAATAGAAATCTGAAAAACAACAAGTTACAAATTTAGTCAAACCATTTAAGGCCTTCAAGGCCTACCAAGTCAGCTGTGTGCTTACTTCAAACAGAATACAGAACACATTTTAGAAAGCCCATCCACAAACGCACAAGAAACTACTTGGCTAATCACTACAACCACTTCATATGATGATTTCTGCTTTCTCTGAATCAACCCTCATCAGGAATCTTTTATAGACTGCATACCTCACCATTAACCAATCAGTGAATGGAAAGTCAGTCGTTTGCAGGTGTAAACAATCATTACTTTGGCTATGTTTGGAATAGCATTCTACACTACCACTCAAACTATTTTTTCAATAGCACGCAGACTGTGTATAGTATTTTGTACAGATAATTTGTATGCATTAAACATGTTGTTGGCCTGTTTACTAGATTTTTCAAAATAGGCAGTGTAGAACAAAGCACCCAAAGGGTTGGGTATCCCACAACGACACATAGTTGACTTTATATATTTTTAATAAATAAACCAATCAGACACATTTAAAAAAATCTTTCTTGGCTTATTATTTGAACAGACTCCTGAATGTCAAGACATTTGCACACAAAACTGATTTGAAAAAGTATTAAGTTTCCATTCTTAACATAGACATTATACATATCTCTTTTGTTTTCTACTATCCAAAATTATATAGGCACAATAATTATGTATCTATGTTTATATATCATTGTAAATGTTTTCAGGTGTGCTAAAATGATCTTTTATGTGGTAACCTCTAAATTATTGTCTTACTATGGCCAAAACAAATTAGTTAACATGACTGAATTGTTTACAATTAATTCACACAAAAATCCCCATTCTTATACCTTTTACACTTTATCCTCACACTGTCGAAAGCTGTTTAACCTTGATTATGTAATTAAAGTATTCTTTTTGACCTCTACTGACCAACCTGATCTGGCAACAAAAATTAATCATCAATAAGTCATGCCCTCCCCATGGGTTAAGCTTGGTATAGAGCCAAGCATATAGTTGCCCACATTTGTATGCAAGCAAGATCAGATCACTGCAAAATATTTATTGTGTATAATTGCAACAATGATGAGGGTTTATATAAAATTTATTTTTGAATCAACAATCAAGAATAGCTTTCTAGGATGAGGCTTCTAATGCATCAACCTCAGGCAGTACCTTAGGCAGGTATGAATGCAGTCTAACGCATAGCCTTCTCTCATTCTCACACATGCACAGCCCTGACAATTTCCCACTCCCACCGGTGCACATATGATAGATAGAGGTCATTAGTGTCATTCTCCTACCGTCAGCAGGAAGTAGAAGCATCCGTCTGTCTCCAGCTACTTCAAATGCTGAGAAGATCCATCACACCGGCCTACTTTTCCGTGGCATGTCATTTCATCCCATATATTGTGCTTCATTATTTCTCCAGTCAGCGTGAGATCATAATGTAAGTTCGGAATGTAGTACTTTCTTACATAAACAGGATCCCATGTGTTGACATATGCACTCATAAACACTAAGCATGTCAGATGAAGATATTAAAAGAATAAATTAAAATGAATGCCTAATTTAAATGTGAAGTGTGTAATTTCTGAGCCCCTAGAACCAAATGTAATGATAAAAATAGTAGCTGTTTTCAAACAGGTTTCCTGAAACTCACACACAGTTGTTTTTCATTTTTTTCTTTTTTGATAGCATCAGCAAAAATCATTAGTCACACAATAAGGTAAAGAATGACCCAGTATGGAAACAAAAGATGAAGAAATTAAAGTGGACATTCTTTTAATCCCAATGAGTCTCATTAATCAGAAAATATACACTCTGTCACTGTGGAAAGCTGCATCCTTTGCCTTACTGAACATTATGGGGGAGTTTTCAAGAATACACATCAATAATACACCTCAAAAATCCATTGTCAGCACAATGTCCTCAGCAAGTGGCAGCGTACAGGAGAGAATGGTCCATTGTGAGGTATAGTGGGAATCTATTCATTACTGCATTAAAGCTTTGATCAACAGCCAGACTGCACTGGTTAACCAGCATTTTGTTGCAGGTAAACAGCATTGCTTTTTCTGTTCCACCAGTTTAACCAGCACCAAATTAGCAATAATCAGCATAAACCAGCTTAGACTAGCAAGGCAATTTTGTTCAATTGTGGTAAAAGATGTAAAAAAATCAGATAGCTAACAAACAAATAGCTAAATCGTGTGGAAGTATGCTGTGTTAAGCAGAATGCAATAGGCATGCAACATTATTTAACTCTGGGTTTTGTCCCTTTAAAAATGAATGAAACTTTTAGGTGACATTATGTGTGTGTGTTGGTAAGCTGGTAAGATGTGTCTATTTATTGATCTTGATCAATCTGTCATTTGTCTCTTTGATAGGAAGGTGCACTCAGATCAGAGTTTGCTATGAGTCATCCTGGGCCAGATGGTACCTTCCCTTTGGAAGTATCTCCCCTTTGACCTCTAGAATGATCTCTATGTCCTAGCCAATCTTGCACAGCCATCCCTGGCTTCACACTTGAAACCCCCGCCTGCTCAAGCATCTGGCCATCTTGAATAATGTACGTATAAACTATAACTGAAGTCATGCTCAGTGGGAACAAAGCTTGATTACAAAGAAAAAGACATGCCCACTTAGCTATACTGACCCCCTTGTTCTTGGACTGTTTGTGCATAAATTAAAGTAATAGTTTACGTAACACTAGTTTGTAGGATTTATGCATTATATTAATCTTTAAAGTTTGGCTGGTTATGTTCATGCAACATATACATTGCAAAGAATTGGTATATAATATACAGTGCTGCTTGAAAGTTTGTGAACCCCTCAAGCTGTTCAGAGTTTTCTGTTGTTTTACCATGATGTTCTTATTTGATCATCACCTGCTTTTTATAAATTAAATGTCTGTGATGATTTGAAGGTCTGTGGCTGCTTTTCTGCCTCCAGGCCAAGGCGACTCCATATTATTCAGGGAAACTTAAATTCTTAGACTTATCAACACATTTCTGAGGAGAATCTCCTGCCATCAGCTGAAGTTGTGCCAAAAACGGTTGATGCAACAAGACAATGACCCTAAGCATTCAAGCATTCGAATCCACCAAGGAATGGCTTAAAAGAAAAAAGCCTTGTGGCTAGACCTGAAGCAGGTGGTACATGCCGGATGTCCTTTCAACCTCTCTCAGCTGGTTGAGGTCTGCAAGGAGGAGTGAGCAAAAATCCCCAAAGACAGATGTGAGAGACTGGTCAGTGGTTAAGAAGACGTTTGGTTGAAACATGAGATACATAAAGATCATTTGGTAGCTATTAATATATGGCACTGTAGACATTTTATAAAAAAATAAAATAAAATTAATGCCTGATTTGTGAATGTGAATTGTGTAATTTCTGTGCCCCTAGAACCAAATGTAATGATAAAAATAGTAGATATTTTTAAAGAGGTTTCATGAAACTCACACACAGTTGTTTTTCATTTTTTTATTTTTTGATAGCATCAGCAAAAATCATTAGTCACACAGTGAGGTAAAGCATGACCTAGTATGGAAACAATAAATAAAGAAATGAAAGTGGACATTCTTTTAATCCCAATGAGTTTTCAAGAATACACATCAATAATACACCTCAAAAATCCATTGTCAGCACAATGTCCTCAGCAAGTGGCAGCGTACAGGAGAGAATGTGCCAGTGAATTTCCAATTTTTGTTTGATTAACCCCTTTTGTTCAATAAATAATGACTATATATATATTTGTGTCCATTATTTGGAAGTCTGCTTTACAAAATGGGTTTTGGATGTACATATGATTAGGTTATTCCATTTGTTTTTACACAAAACCAAATCATGTCTGAGGGGTTCACAAACTTTCAAGCAGCACTGTATATATATTCTATAAAACAGGTGCATCATTTCCAGTTTAGATCTTTTGTATGTTTTTTCCTAAAGCTGCCATCCAGAACTTTTTTAGTTTAAAGTGAACAAAATTATTTTTAAAGCAAATACATAACAGCTTAGTGTTTAAACAGGTACTGTAGATGCTGTAACATTTGTTGTTTGTTTTACCAGCAGTTGTTTAAAATTTAAACTTGTCATCCAGTTTAAGAAAATAAATCCACGTACACTGCAATTTTATGTTTCAAACAGAGATGGCAGTAGAGAAGAAAAGTTGTATTGTAATTTGTACTGCTTTATACTGCTGTTAAAGGCACAATATGTATTTTTTGCAGCAAAGTCACATATTCAAAAGCCACAGCTCAATGACACTGTGACAGAGTGTTTGTCATCTCCACTGAGATAATGACATTTTTTATAATATAATATATAACATAAAATAATGTAATATAATGTTTAATGCTAAAGTATTGGTACACGTAATTTTATATTTATCAAAATAAATGGCAGAATAATGCAGTGCAGGAATGATCTTTGGCAGCAGAACCTCCTGATAAACAAAAAATACAAAAATACAAAAAAATAATAATTGTGGTCCATGATGACTGTGCAAAGCAACAACAGTGGTGTAATAGTGTTAGGAATCCGGACTCCCATGCTATGCTGGGAGTCCGGACTCTAATTATGAAATGCATTCTCTGTCTGTTGTGTTCACCATCTTCACTTCCTGTTTTTTGGTAATCATCATCACCTATTACACCATGATTATTCTGTGTATTTAAGTTCCGGTTTTGTATGTTCTGATCGTGGGTGATTGTCGTTGTTAGGTGGATTTCTTATGTTGGTTGTATTTCACTGCTGTCTGCACTTGTCATCACTCCATTCATTTCAACGGTTAGTGTTTGTGTTGTTTTGTTTGTTTCTTTATTAAATACCGTTTATTGTTTAGTTCCCGTGTCCCGCTGCATTTTTACTTCACTTCACGTCCCACCGTTACAAATAGATGCTACGATCTCCACATTTTATAATGAAAGTCAATGTGTTGCCATGGCTTCTACAATAGTACTATGGGATACATTTCCAGCCTAGAGTATTGTGGTCACAAATAAAAAAACAGGGTGGACTTTAGTGCATGGCTAATGGCTAACCATGGAACATTGGATATTGTTTGCATGCTTATTGACTGCATGCTTCAAGGAATCTACAAAGATCACACTCTTATTCATAGACCAAAGTATTCAATGTGTCATGCCAATTTCATGCAAACACTGTACGAGGAGTTCGAAAAAATAATTTCAGAAAATTCAGAATGTCCAAAAAAGTTTCAATACGGAAAATAATTTTGTTTGTCTTGAGTCAAAAGTTATGATTAAACATAAGTGAAACTTTAAACTGTTGGTGGCGCTAGGTGGCGAAGGTTTGAGGTAGAGACTCCAAATGTGCTACAGTAACTGTTACGTGCTTAATATTGTGTGTGGAGAAAATTGTTTATGTGGTGCTTCTCTCGCTCTCTCTCTCTCTCTCTCATTCATTTGTGTTCCCCTGGATCTCCTTCGCCTTACCTGTATCATCGAGACTGATGATACAGGTAAGGCACACACACCAAGAACACATGAGAACATGAAGGAGATCCAGGGGAACACAAATGAATTGGAGCAGGTAAACCAGAGAGCATGGAGATGAGTCTGTATCCGTAGTTTAGACCAGACGATGTGCTAGTGGAGTCTGTGTGCTTAAATAGTGTCCTTGATTAGTGCCAGGTGCGGGTGATTAGAATTCCAGTAAGAGTGATCGCTGCATGTGGGTGGAGCCTGGTGCTTCCGTGACAGAACCCCCCCTCCACGGACCGCTCCTAAGGGCCGTTTACCCCGATGCTGTGGTGGACTTCCTCAACCTCTGTATGTGAAGTGTGGTATTCTGTCAACAAATTGGGATCTAGAATATCACTTCTGGGTACCCAAGATCTTTTTTCGGGTCTGTATTCTTCCCAGTCCACTAGATATTCCAGTCTACAACCAAGACGTCGGGATCTCAAGATCTCCTTCACAGAATAAATAGTCCTATCCTCAATGACCAGTGGAGGAGGAGGCTTGTCTCTTGGCCGAGGCTCTGTGGAAACTGGAGATAGTAATGAGTGAAATGGTTTTAATAGAGATACATAAAAAGTGGGGTGGATACGGTATTGTGGTGGTAATTTCAACTTAACAGGAAAACACGAAGGAGATCCAGGGGAACACAAATGAATTGGAGCAGGTAAATGGGTTGATTTGTTTGAGGATGGGGAAGGGGCCAATGGACCTGGGACTCAGCTTTCTGTATGGTCTTTTTAAACTGATGTCTTTAGTAGATAACCATACTTTTTGTCCTGGTCTGAAACTTGTAGTTGGAGCTCTGTATCGGCCTAAAGTTGGTGATGTCTGACGGCTCTCTGGAGATGTTGATGTGCTGAGTCCCAAACTCTCTCACTCTCCTGGAACCAATGATTCAGTGATGGTACTTCTGAAGGTTCCCCCGTCCAGGGGAATAATGGATGTTGATAGGAGAGTACGCACTGGAAGGGAGTGAGTTTGGTTGTATGTTGTTTTTGGGTTGTTAGAGTTCTGTGTGTACTCGGCCCATGCTGCTAATGACCATGACAGAAGGTATGTAAGATCTCCTGGATCTTCCTCTCTGTTTGGCCGTTGCTTTGGGGATGGTATCCAGAAGATAGGTTACGGTCACACCTAGGAGAGAGAAAAAGGATCTCCACACTCGTAAGATGAATTGTGGTCCTCTGTCAGAGACAATATCCTTGTCCAACTTGATACCTTGTGCATCAATATTATAACCTAAAATCTTAATGGAGGTTTGATGGAAAGTGCATTTTTCTACTTTAAGGAACAGATGGTGTTCGCAGAGCCGTTTGGGAACCTCAGAAACGTGTTGGCGATGTTCTGCCTCATTCCAGAGTACACTTAATTATCATCAATGTAAATAATAAGGAACTGATTTAGGTGCTCCCGGAACACCTCATTCATGTAACCTTGGAATATAGAGGGGGCATTGACAAGACCATAGGGCATTACGAGATATTTGTAATGCCCAGTGGGAGTGATGAAAGCTGTTTTTCACTCATCCCCCTCACGTATTCGAATGAGGTTATACGCGATTCTGAGGTCCAAGTTAGTGAAAAAAATTTTGTAGCTATCCAATTAGTTTGTAGCTATCCAATCTTACTGTTTGCAAGAGTCTCAACAGGGGTCGTGTCCATATCGTTATCCATGTTTGATATTGTAGCAGTCGAGCTACTTCACTCAGGCGTAGAAACTTACAACAAACTTCACAAAAAGGGTCCTGAAGTCATTAAAACCAGTCTTAGTGGAGTATGCTGAGCTTCCGAAACAAGTTTTAAAAAAAAATATCATAGAAATTCAAAGCTTTAAGCACGCATATAAAGGAAATTAAGAACAAGATGAAGTTGTTGTTAACACGGTGCCTTCTTGACCCCGCTTTGGTTTAAGAATTCTTATCTAAGTGAACTCTTATACATGCTACCTCAAGGAGCAATTATTAAGAGGCACGGAGTTAGTTTACATTGTTATGCTGATGATACTCAGCTATACATTTCTTCTAGGCCCAACGAGGGTCATAAATTCACTAAACTAACAGAATGCATAGTCGATATCTTGGATGACTAGCAACTTTCTAATATTAAATTCAGATAAAACAGAAGTTTTACTTATTGGACAAAAACGCTCCACACGGAGCAACATAGAACACTGCCTTACTCTAGATGGATGCTCTATAAAGCCTGCTTTATTAGCCAAAAATCTGGGTGTCATTTTTGATAATAATTTGTCCTTTGAAAGCCATATTTCCAATATTTGTAAAACTCTGTTTTTTAATCTTAAACATATATCAAAACTACGACACATGCTCTCGAAGTCAGACACTGAAAAATTAATTCATGCATTCATGACATCAAGACTCGATTATTGCAACGCCCTACTTGGTGGCTGCCCTGCAAGATTAATCCAAAAACTCCAGATGGTTCAGAATGCAGCAGCCAGAGTTCTCACGAGAATGAACAAGTATGACCATATAAGCCCAGTTTTGTCAACTCTACACTGGCTGCCTATCAAGCATCGTATACATTTAATTACACATAAGTATTAATACATAATTAATACACTCCTCAATACTTAAGCGAGCTTCTCTCCTATTATAGTCCTTCACGTTCACTGCGATTTGAAAATTCTGGCCAACTATTAGTACCCAGAATTTCAAAAACAAGTGCTGGTGGTAGATCTTTCTTGTATTTGGCAGCCAAACTTTGGAATAGTCTACCCAGCCTTGTCCGGTCATTTTGAATCTAGACTAAAAACCCACCTCTTTAATCTTGCCTACACATAGTCATATGGATTTATTACTCAAATCCCCTAAGGAATTATTAGGCTGCATTAATTAGGTAAACCAGAACCGGAAACACTTCCCACAAGAACACATGTACTGGCTCCACACTAAGTCTGAGACAGATCATCAGGATTTGATAGACTTCTTTAGTAAACCTACCGTTATTTACATGACAACTTTTAGCTTTATTTTGTTCCCTGCTTAGGCACAGCAGTGTAATGTTATTGCTGCAATTAGTAACATTATGCCTCACTGCTTTTTGTTGGCACGATTTCTCAGTGCCCAACATATCAAATATAATTGGAACCATCAGTTTTCCATCAATAATTAACTATAAATTATCAAAATCAACTCTGTTCGTATCTAAAACTGGCTTCTCCCAAGGTTTTTTTCTCCATCTATACATCATTGGAGTTTTGGTTCCTTGCCACTGTTGGCTTGCATGCTGGAAGACTGTTGACGTCTAAATTAGCCTAGGGCTTTGTAAATTGTAAACGTCTAATATTTTATTGTATACATTTTATGTATGTATGTACGTATGCTACTTTTGCATATTGTGTAGTTCATGGTACTATTGCAAATTTCTTATACCCCTGTCCCATAAGATGTTGTCTACTATATGCCATCCCTATGTAAGCTGAAACGCATATCTTGCTCAACAATTTTGTGGTTTTATCGGTTCAGTTAACCCTTTATTCATAAACATACTATAAACCTAGTATACCTAATTAGTCTTATATATCCCACATGTTATTTGCAATAATACCATAACATGTCCGACATTTGTTCTGTGTTTTTATTATTATTCTTTGTTTTTCTATGTTAAGCTGCTTTGAAGCAATGTAACATTGTAAAAAGCGCTATAAAAATAAAATTGAATTGAAATTGAACATGACTTACATTGTAGGTAAGGAGCGTTTGCCATCCCATGTACTTTTGGTTAGCACAGAGTGTGAAGTTTTAGTCAGAGCGTTTTAACGCAAAAGACCTCTGTGTTTTAGTAGTCAGTTAAGCTGAGGACGAGAAAAGTTAGAATGTGCTTTTGTTGTGTTCTTTGTTTTAGCAATGCTAAAAACTGTAAATACCTGTAAAATATTGTATATATACACCATCAGGGGCGCCGCTAAGGGGGGGAAAGTTAGGACAATTCTAAGGGCCCACACCCTTTAGGGGCCCCCAGAGATCTGCTTTATTAGTAATAACACTACTAGGGGGGCCCAACCTCATATTTTGTTATAGGGCCCAAAATTGCAAGTGGCGCCCCTGTACACCATTATATTCTTACACCTTTTATTAAAAAAAACCCTCTTGTTGCATGTAACATGTCTTGCCATGTCCGAAGTGTACTTCGGAGCTAGCCATAACGAACCTGCTGTTAATTTCCATATTTTATGTCCCTCCATAACCCTAGACAAAAACACTTTACTTGTACAGCACATATAAGATTATTACAGAGATTTGATGGAGCAATTTGCAGCTTTACATGCAAACTACAATTTCTGTTTATTAAGTTGAGAACAATACCCGTTATAAACCTAAATATATGCAAATTAAATTAATTGAATGATGAGTAGCTGTACATTTAGGCATTTGGCAGACGCTTTTATCCAAAGCGACTTACATTGCATTATACTACACATTGATCACTATACATCGAGTATGTGCAATCCCTGGGTTCGAACCCATGACCTTGGCGTTGTTAACGCCATGCTCTAATCACTGAGCTACAGGAAAGCTGTACCCATTACACTACATGCAAACCGCTTAGTATTTGAGCCTTATTAATTCTATGGAAAACAAAAGGTCCCTTCACTCTTTCAGGGCTTGAGCCCTACTTTGTTGGTCATAGATACAGTTCTTATAATAATAATAATGTGTGGCCTGAGAAGGTCACTTGGTTATTTTAGCTATTACTTAAGGTTATGGGGCTGTAAACAAAAAGGACTGTATGAATACATAACACCTGTTTATGATATCTTTTACAATGTACAATGTTAATCTGCTTTCCCATGAGGCTAAATATAACATTATGTATTGATTTGAACTCATTGGGATGGCTACACCATTGGCTACATTAGTGTCTTTTCCCACAACAGTGCATCAAATTCATGTTGAGAAATCCTGGCTAGTAACCATACATGAATATATGTACCATTGAATGGTCTGCATACTTAGGTTAATATGATATTTCTGGGTTTTACATATTTTATACATTTGCAATGGTTACAGACAGGATTCTGTCTGATTTCTCAACACGAAAAGTCAATATTACACTCAGAAAACCCGTTGGAACAGTTGGAAGAGGTTGGTAACCATTGTAACCATTGATGAAGTTACGATTGATTACTTAATTTTAATTTTGATGCACATTGTCACAGACTTAGCTTACTAAATCCAGTTAACAGCCTAGATAAAGGTCTACTCAGACAACACATTATTTCAAAGAGCGGTAGAGAAATCTCATACCAGACATAAGAGTGTATCTGCCGCCCACTAATTATATAATATCTTTAATTACCTGCAATTGTCCGGTATTTGTCAGTTGAGCTGACAGTTATCCATGTTCATGTGTATGAGTGAGCATCAGCAGCCATGAGTTGCATTGGAGTGATGTCAACTCCTCTCTTTGATTGATTGGATAGAGTAGGATCTGTCAATCTAGACTTAGTGGACCAATGATGTTAGTAAAGGCCCACACTGATGTAAATGATACTCAAACTGCAACAACTCAAAACTCAAGAGTAAAACATGGAAACGAGTGTGGGGAAAAACAGAAAAAGCATATATTAAGTGAAATTATCAGCAGAAAATGTCAGGCCAAAAAACAGTGTATGGAAAACATTGTTTTGTGTGCAAAACTTTGCCTTCATGTCTTAATGATCGCAACACCTCAGGCAGGAAATTTATCCCATACAGTACAAGTGGAAACCTGGGATAATGTGGATAATACATCATTGTCAATTGTGAATTTCCTGTTTGTTTATGTGACATTTGGCATAAAGCCTCAAGAGTGATTAGTCACATCAAAGGATTATAGTCAAGTGTAAGTCTAGGTACACTTCCAACTTCAAGTCTACTTTGATTTTTACCCTTAATTCCCTCCCCAGGTCTGCTCATCTTAGCTTTATAGAAAACTGTACCAACGGTCAGTATTCTGAATGAAGATAAAAAAGATACGAAGATACATAAATAAAATAAAGATACAAAGCTGTTATATTACAGACAAATATAATTTTTTTATATTCTGACCTTGTGATGAAAGAATTTATCATCAACTGTTACTCCCATGCACAGTGTCAGCACAAACCAATAGCATTGTTTATTCTAAGAAAATGACTATAACTAAACTAGAAGTAGAAACTAGTTGCTCCAAGCTCTAATGGTCAAACACCAACAGACAGTGAGGCAACACACGGACCAAAATCCCACATACTGTTTGCCTGTTTTTATTACCTTTAAGATTGCTTTGCATTGTGACATTGTAATGACAATTAACCAATAATGACAAATAATACAGAATTATTTGCATTATAATAAAAAAAGTCTTAATGGTCCTAAACCATTAAAAAGTTTTTTGTGATCTGAACATGTTCTTGCTTTTCTTAATTCATCTGTCTACAAAATACCTATTGCTGCCCGTTATCATTGGGCTAATTTAAAAAACTTTGCAGCAACAAACCTAAAAAGATACTTTAAAAACAATTAATAATTAGTGCTGTGGGCAAGAATTATATGCTTTGTGTCTTTGTTTGGTGTCTGTGTGAGAAGCAAATGGCAAAGTTTACTGTTTAAAGTTTATCTGTTCAACTGTTCAACTTCAGCATTTACTAAAACTGTTGTTAAAAGTACATCACTCCGATATATTGACACCACAATGAAATTACATGATTTACATGTTAACGTAGCGCACCAAATGAAAGACAGAACCAATTATAAAATCAACTAGATTTGTACATTTTTGTGAAGAGGAGTGGGGCTTGCCAGAATGTATGCAGTATTCTGAGGCCAAAAGTCAAAAGAGCCCATGCACACCTAAGCCTCTATAATATTCTGTGATAATCCCTAGATATAGTTCTTTAATGAATGTTGAGGAGCTTTCTTCAATAAGCAAGAGTGATCAAACTGAAATTTACTGAAGAAAGATGTAAGGGTGAAAGAGTAAAGAAATGAGTAAAGAGTACTCCTGTGTTTAATAGCAAAACCACACTGCCATCAAGAAAAATGAAACTATAAAAGTAAAACAAGCAGGTCTCATTATCAGCAAGCAGACGCATAATATCTTTGTTCTGGTTTAGTGGCCAGTGTGCTTGAAAGTCATAGGCAAGAAGAGAAATTTAAACCTGTGTGATATTTTGTCTTTCCTGTGGGCTTGCCATGAGGGAGTGAGGAGATTACATTAATCTTTAGCACTGTTCTGTAGCACAGTGGTGTCCGGCAGGATGATGCTAGGTAAATCTTTTTTGTACGTCAGAACCATGAGGATGACGATAAATTCATAAATAATTGGGTAAAACTGTTCTTTGTTTTTAACAAGCCCACCATGTTCTACTGCAGAGAAACGCTGTGGTCTATATTCACCATGATCATTAGTACTAACATTGTGTCCTCGGTATGCAATGAAGCAACAAAGAAACAATGGGGCCTTCACAAAGACAGTCAATTTCGACAAAAAGGTAAGTAAACAAGTCATAGAGACAAGATGAGTAACAGTTAGTAATGCAACAAAGTTTGACTTCACACAAACATGGCTTTACAGCATGTTATCTCACTGTAAGACTATACTATTGTATTACATAGCAGGATATAATAAAAAAAATTGCTACATTTTAATGAAAATAAACGACCTGCATTTGCTTTTGAATCACTATTGATAATGACA
This sequence comes from Botia kubotai, assembly GCA_036877585.1. Taxonomy (NCBI): domain Eukaryota; kingdom Metazoa; phylum Chordata; class Actinopteri; order Cypriniformes; family Botiidae; genus Botia; species Botia kubotai. The sequence continues at coordinate 15,627 of JAZGTI010002744.1, read as the reverse complement.
TCAAATAAAATTGATCAAATGGAATTATCCTGAGATGTGTATATATTGTTTTATAAATTGTCAGACACAATCATTGTTGTATATTTGCAATTGTATCCCTTATGGTTTAAATTTTCTTGGTGAAAAAAATCATAAAGTTATTACTACTAAAGTATGATGGCATGTTCTGTTCAGGTGGCATTTGTTTATTTTTTGCCATTGTATTAAACAGAAACCTTGGCTTGTTTCCTATTGGAAACTAAAAGGAAATCTTTATGAGCTGCGCTGTAACATGGGACTAAACTCCTCACAATAAGCAATTACTGCTGAAAGAAACCACAAAGATTTTCCTCTAAAGCAATACACTAATTTAAAGTTTAAAATGTAAAAACATATTTTTTAGCATGCAAATAAACTCTGAAGAAGTTCTATCATATTATATATGTTGTTTTCCCACTGAATATCTGATAAGTTTCAAAACAACTTTTAAGTTGACTTCAAATAATTTTGCTTTTGATATTCTTTTTTACAAGGTTTCCTTACCTCTATGGTAATTGCTTATTTCACATTAAATAATACATGAGTGTAAAGCTATAAAAACACAATATAATACATTTAATTTCTGTGAAACCTCTTATACCAAGTATCTTATTTGACAAAAAATCATGCACAAGTTTATTTTCATTGTTACAAGCAAAGTTAAAAGTATTTTTCAGATTTTTTAGATAATTAGGGTTAGGGTTCTTAATCTAAAACACTATTGTCAAATATGTCATTGTACTTTTGCCACTCCTGTGTAGTATCCATGTTATCCAGCAGAAATGAACATAAAGTCTGGCTCACTGGTCGACAACACACACTTGTTCCCATCATTCTGACAACAGAGTGAGTGGAATAAAAGCAAAGCAAAATGTTTTCTTTGAATGAAAAAAGCCAGATATTTCAGCAAACTGAAATATGTGGAGGACCCTTTCATCAAAGCTTAGAGGAGGTTATCCTAATGTTGTAATGCTTTTGGAGAGAAAATCCAACACATTCTTTGCAGACTCCCTGTGGATGGAAGAAGAGAGAGGACCATAGAAGGCTGCTAATTCTTTGCTCAGTGACCAATTTTATATGCATTCATAAAGGCAGTGTTTCACAAGTACGCAATATAAAAATCCCCCAAACTTCACAAACACTATAGTATGCATGTACATGTCAGAGTTGTCCCTCTTTGAAGCTGGTCAAGCCCTCAAATCCTATAAACAAGGCACTTGAGCTGTAGTTGAGTTGTTGTGGGCTATTCCAGTATAGGACAATGGAAAGTTGTGGGGGTTTTGTTGGTGGTAGTCAGACTTGCTTTATGGCTTCTTCCCTTTTATTGGGCTAATCCTCATGCATCCAATAATGAGAAGCATGTGCTTTCCAGGACCAATTTTGAGTTTGGGGCGAGCTGTGCTTGTTATAAAGGCCTAAACAAGACTTCACAGGCAGCACATGCTTTGCACAGGCATAAGACTAAGTATATATGGGGCTACCTAAATATCTCTACGTGTTTAGAACACAAATGTACAACCAAGTATATATGCAATAGAAACACAATGTTTACCAAATAAGCTCGGTTTGGGCAGAACTTGTGCTGCATGGATCACACAACAACTGTCGTGGAGACCTGTGACAGTCTGGGATCAGAATCAATCTCATAACGGTAATGATATCCTTCCCAAACTTCCCGGCAGGCATCGCGCATGTCATAGATGCGTTTCTTAATGCCTTTGCGGTTCAGGTAGAGCACAAAAAGAAAAATAAGACCAACAAATCCCAGCACGATACCGAGGAACACATAGGAAGTCTGCAACGTGAGGTTGTCAGACTCTCCCCCCTTGTGACAACCCAACTCCAGCTCACCCACCATCAACAATGATGTGTTTTGCAGTTTGATGGGAAACACACAAGCAAGGTGCTCAAGATCCACCACACGTGCACGTGTCATGTTTAGCCAGATGGCAAAAGGCTCAATGTCACAAACGCAAGTATAAGGGTTCTCTGCCAAATGGAACCTTACCACATGCAGATGCTCCAACTCTTTAAGAGCATCGTCATGTAAGGTTCGAAAGGCATTTTGGGTAAGATCAAGTTCTTGAAGATGATCCAACCCTGCAAACGTCCCGTTATGGATGGCCACTATAGAATTGTTACCAAGCTGCAGGCGTTGCAAGCCGACAAGATGGGAAAAGATGCCAGGGGGCAAGTAGACAAGGCCATTACTGGACAGGTTCAGCCCTTGTAGATCACCCAAGCTGCTCCAACGAAGGGAGATGGCTAAATCCGTGACAGAGGAGTGATTGAAGAGAGCATGACTGAGGTTGAGCTCCCTCAGCATGCGGCTCTGGACACTGAATGCCTCAGGATGGATAATGGCCAGCTGGTTGTTGCTTAAATCCAGCAATCTGAGACTTCGCAGGCTAGAAAACGTATGAGACTTCACCTCAGAGATCCTGGAAAAAGGGTATAAATTATATATAAAATTCTTTACTTGGTGATACATGTCCTAGTGTCATAAAATATGACTCATTTAAAAATAAAATATACACTTGAGGTTAACCCAGTCTGTATTGGCTTGGTTAAAGTCACACATTTAACATCTTTAAGCTTCTACTTGAGCTTTCTCTTCTAAAACTCAAAACAATACGGTATTAAGTTTTTATATTGATTCACTGTAGTCTTACATTAAACACAATAACCATAGTAAATATTTTGGGGTAAACTATGATTATTATGGTAATTATCTGTAAGAGCAAAAATTAAATGGCGGTATCTTGAAATAAAATGAAAATAATGTAAACACATTACACAATGTAACTTTACCTGTTGTTAGACAGTGACAAATTTGTTACATTGTCCAGTCCGTGGAAAGACTCTGGCCCGATATGACTAATGTGGTTTCCAGTGATAAAAAGGTTTCTCGTGTATCCCGGGATGCCAATCGGTATGTCCCGCAGATTTTTATCAACACATTTGACCGTCAGCGCGGCTTCCGAACACTCGCAGCCTGAAGGACACACCGATGCGCCCGTGGAGAGCGCAGCGCACAGCAGCCCAAAGACAACCGTACACAGTCCAGAGTAAACCATGGTGAAAAACCCTGAAATATGAGCAGTACGCCGCCAATCTCACGGAATAACGCCACTTTTAACGATCGCCCTCATTCAGCTGGTGTAAGTGTTTGGGGTTTCTTTATTCTTCCAAAGTGTCTTTCCAATATTTTTCAGTCCAGCGTGATGTGCAGTCCTACTTCACCCAGTAATGTTTAGCCTCCCTGTGTGTTTGACTTTGCATAATAGAAACTCCATGTGTGAGAACCAGACCCTTTATTTACATGAGAAATGGAGGTTCTTGGCGTAGGGCGTTTGATCCGCTCCTCTCCTACAATGAAACTGAATCGCTCCAGCTCTTAACAATAAGTGGGGAGGAGCTATGGACTAACACCTCTCCCCCTCTACACTCTACACTGCAGACTTTACCATATAGATTGATCGCATGATAACTCACATCTAGAGCTCATGGTCATGATTAATAAGCTTAATTAGTAGTAATTAAAACTCATCAAAAGATTAAGACCATCCAATTCAGACATAAAAAGCAATCACTAAAATTCTCCATTGAGTTTACCTTTTTATTTAAATACTACAGATAGCAGTCTAATCTGCGATTATTTTTAGTGTTAAAAATAGATCTTATATTTTAGGATAGAGACTTTATATTCCATTACTGCTGTATTTAGGAGTGATAAACCAGGTCAAAGATCAAAGATGGGAACATTTATCATATAGATCACGCCACAGGACGCTTCGGCCTTTGAACTCGGCGGGGGTCTGCCTCGGCATTCTTTGCCTGCCTAATTGTCCTCTACAGCAATTTCATGGCAACCGTTCAAATGAGCTGGTAAAACATACAAATCGAAACATTCTAAAATGGCACAAATATTTTGACAAAGTCATACTTTATATCCAGCGTCAACACTGTTAATGTCATTTTTTAATAAGTATTTTTTTTGGCTATATAGAATTTATTTTTATATTTTGTTACGGGCATTTTATAAGAGCAATAATCAATGCAGAAAGCAAAACCATGCAATAATAAACATCTTTAATTGATATCAATAATTCATGAATATTAAATACATTCCTACATCATTATGTTATGGGCAGAAACAGTTTGGAAATTGACATCATGGAAAATAGCAAACAGATTAGAAAGTGATTTTGTGTTTGTCTTAGGCCTCCACATACCATCATGAGTTTACTCATCAAATCATTTTTTAGTTAAAAGTAAAAAAACAAAACAAAAGTATGTAAAGTTGAATTCTAATTTAAACTGATGAACATTTTTGGGTTAATCAAAGACAGACAATGCTTTCTTGCTTTCAAAAATGCTTTCAAAGGCTGCACAGTTATTCTTGTTTCCCTTATTATATTGCAGAATAGTTAATTGCATGGAAGGTTATTGCTTTTTTGTGTGTGCTTTATAAAACTCTGTGGTAACTCATCTGGAATAAAAACTAGTTTTTACTACCCTGTTTCTCTGTTGTTGTATGTGCTCTATATTGCCATTTTAAGTACATGGTTAACATTATTTATGGAAGAACATGGAAAACACTACTCTATAAAAGTAATATTTATTTAATCCTTAACAACTATTTTCAATGTGAAACTAAACACTAACTGTTCAAGCTGGTGTAACATGCTCTAGTCAGTTCTCTAGAAGGCAAATTACACCTTTACAAATATTGCTTTAAAAACCTGAAATATGCATCTAAATATGCGGTTGTTAGCAAGAACTATAAGAACCAGGAATACCAATGATCAATATCAGACTTTCTTAATATCATATGCATGTGCACAAGCTATTATCTAACATAAAATTAACAATGTGGAAAGTAGTTTTTAACATTGAATATCTGTATCCCTCTCTAATAGTGATTTTGGTTTGTTCCACCTGTCACAACAAATAAACTCATATATAACTGTCATAATAATCTGTTGGATTTATATTAAAATCATTATAGCATGGCATGATTTATTTACTAAATTGGTAACTGCAGTAGTCAAGTCAGCTGTTCCACTGTGTTAACAGATTTATTTGGTAACATATTTCCTATTTTTTGAGGTAAATCAGTCAATGCATACAAAAGGTGACACTTCCTGTTCCATCTATTGCCATAAACCGATTGCCTCGCCATGGCAACACTGTCAGCAATTCGTTCACAATTTAGCATCTTCAGAATCTTTTCTCTATTTTGACCAAGTTTGAAGCAACTTGGGTAAACTTATAAAGACTCTTTAAAACTGTAAAAGTGACACATTTCCTTCTGCAAGTTGGTGCGTATGATATACCAGGGGACACTACCAAATACCCCTGCCCTGCCCATATGCCAGCCTTTGCCCGGGCCTAATGGCTGACCACTCTGACAGTGGCAATGTTTTAAGAGTTTTTGAGCATGTAAAGGGGCCCAAAACCCCTGAAAACCTTGAAAGAAACACACAACACATATATATAGTAGCGATAACCACCTGGTGCTTTTCAGAAAACGATGCATATTTGTCACATGCAATTAACTTGAAAATAATTGAGGACTATTTAAAGTCTGTTCTAAGTAAGTGGCACACGTTATGCTGCCAGCTGAAATATTTGATACACAGTTCGAGATATTAACAATCCATTTACAATTTATCATCTTCAATGACTCTCCTTTATTCTGACCAAGTTTGGAGTGACTTGGGGAATTTTAAGAGGACTCTTAATTGCTGAAGTAAGTGACACACTAGCTTCTGCTAGTAGGTGGCACTTTGACTGTGACTCACAATAGCCACATCTGTCATCAGTCCGTAGGAACAAACATACACCTCTAGTTTGAACAAAATCTTACAGTTTCCATTTTTTGCCGTACATGTACTTCCTCACCATGGCAACACCATTTGAAATATTAAAAATCCCTTCACAATTAAGCATCTTCAATGTCTTGACATAATAATGGCAAGTTGGATTACAATCTTTTAAATCCCCTAGGAAGAGTATTTAAATTTTCAGAGCCTGGAATTGTCAGAAATTGTAATACAATCCAAAATGGCCAACTTTTGAAAGTTGTCCAGCTTGATGAGAACAATACATGTACCAAGGTCGCTGACTGTAGGTAAAACTAACCCCATCATTTTAGTCAAAATGGGTGCTACAGACCCCCCAACCACACCTGTCTAACCTACAGCCGAAATACTAGGATGTGTAAATATAATTTTTGTTTTACATAATTTTGATGCAATATTTAAGGTATCACAAATCCTTTTGAACGTTACATCAGCTATGTCTCTTCATTATTCTGACCAATTCTGAAGTTATTTGACTAAATGTAAGTGGACTATTCTCAAATTTGTTTAAAGTGACACACTTCCTGCTGCAAATTGGTGGCGCTATGACCATGACTCACAAGTCAAATCAATATCATCAGCCCACCATGCCAAACATACTTGCCAAGTTTGATGTAAATCGCTTAACGCATGCTGTGGATATTAAAAAGTTCCTGTTTGCCATTTTTCACTATAAATTTATCACCTCGCCATGGCAACACTGTTTGAGAAATCAAAAATGATTTGCAATCTTCAATGTCTTGCCATGATGCTCACTAAGTTGGTGACAAGTGCATAAAATCTCTAGGAGGAGTATTTAAAATTTAATATTTAAAATTTCATAATATTTATTTTCAGAAAATTCAAAATGGCCGACTTCCTGTTTGGTGGAGCTAATGGATGTCAGTGCCAAAATTATCCAATGAAAACAACAGGGCCCTTTGCACTTTCATTGCTCAGGCCCTATTATTCTTTAGTGTATGGAAGACAAGTTTATCAGTCACTACACACTAACACTAGTTCTCTAACCAGCTAGATCCAGAATGGTGGTTTAATTTTTATCAACAACCATATTACAATCTACAACCTTGTTACTCATTTTTGTGTAATTCCCAAACATTTTTACATTTAAATGCATTTTATTTTATTATTATTTTTACAATCTGCATAAATTATTGTTAATTAATGTCACATTAACACTAAAATGTTTTGAAGGTTAAACATCTGCCTCCACATTCTGCTTCCACGTTTTATATCATAATGTGTATCCTGCTGACAGGAAGTACCAACTAACCTGTAGCATATAAATTCATAACCATAGAAAGTCCATGAATTAATTAACATATAGATATAAGATAAAAGTATAAACCTGTGGAATGTAATCAGCTTTTATTGATTACTGACAGGAAATAGTAATGTCTTAACTAAAGTGACTTTAAAACAGTTGTTTCTGATCCACCAGTTTACATTTTTGAACACAGGAAACCAGTAAGAACCTTACTGAGAGACAATATTTTACCTCATCTCTCTATTCTGATCAGCTCTAGCCGGTACCAGCAGAGGCCACACTCAACAGACATAACCAGCTGGTCTTTAGAGAGTCTCCAAAGAGCTTAAGATACTTGGCATACCTGCTGGTTTTATCAATATTTCCAAACAGGGAGAGAGTGTGAATGAAGAAAAGAAAAATAAAAAAAATGTGGGGAGTACTGGGCTCAGTGTTTGACGGTGAACAATGGGGGGGATTTAATTCAGAGCTATGGCAACAAAGTTGGTGTCAATAGTTTAGAATTACAGCACGATTCAACTGGTATTTTAAAATAAATAACAAATTAAGAGAGGAGAGAAAAAAACAGGTCTTCATCAGGATTTTCCAGTAAAGTGGAGCTGTGTTGTGGATTACAGTACCGTAAGACGAACTCTTACAGTACCGTACGACATAAACTAGTGTCCAATTTAATCTAATTGTTTTGTTCAAGATTACACACCAACCAGATTAGTTTAGATGTACGAGTGCATTTTGCAAAAACACGTCCAGGTCACGTGACATTATAAAACAATTAAGCCATGAAAGTAAATTCACAATGTACAAAACAATTTAAGTAAATAAAGCCCGTTTTTTGAAAAATTAAGTAAAATATACCTTTTAATTTCTTTTATTTCTGGGGTAAAATATGACCTAGACATGTGCATCACAAGTTTTAAGTCTGTTATATACCTGTTATATACCATTCTCTTCATAAACATTACACAAACTATTGACTATATGGATCATAAATGAAGTTATCATTTATATCATATGATTAAAGATCAACAATTAATAACATATCCATTGACATTTCTTGTCAAAACAAAACTATACAAATTTAATAGCTCAAAAAAAGGTTGTTTTTAGCTTTTAAACAACAAAGTATTTTTTTTATAAATTTCTTAATCTACAGTCAAAATAAAAAATAAAAAGACCCTGTTTACTATAAAACATGCTTCTGGTGTAAATTGTCACAATAATGCACAATTCATCAGTGCATATAAAAAAAACCTTAAGCCTTTGAAATGACTATTTTTATCTGTCGCTGGGGCCATTTAACCCCTCATTAATTTCTAGTTCCATTCTGGTATAGAATGTATAGAATGCACACTTGTCATGTTCCTGAAGAACAAAATCAAAACCTGGCCTACATCTGTTTATTGTATTTCCCAGCAAAACAGTCTATTCAATTGACATTACAGAAGTAATGCAAGAAATGTAATTTCAAGTTGACTTTAAAACTAATGCTATATAATAATAGCTGTCAGTTGCAAATGATGCTCTTTAAATATACATAATGCAAACAAGACTTTGCTTAGTCATTAATAATGAGTTTACTCTTCATATGTAATCATAATTTTGTAAAAAGCAGAACAAATTACACTTTAAAGCATGCAAAGCGACTGTTATGAACTATTTAAAGTAAAGGCCATACAATTGCTTGTAAAGCCATGATCTTAATCCTTGCTAATAAGAAGATTAAAGGGGTATCCTCAAATATAACTAAATATCAAATATAACTAAATAATAAAATCCATGTTCCATTTGATCTCAATGCATGTTTTCCTCGACAAACTACGTTCTCAGACAGAGAACATGAAATCTTCAGAAATGTATATTTTAGTGTTTTAAATATAAATATTTAAATTTAATGTTATTGTATTATCTGTCCTAAAGTTTGATTTGGAGATCAAAATCTAACCAAACATTAAATGAGCACCATAACTTTCAAGAGCGACACCAATCATGCCTTTGGAAGACTTTTTAGAGAATAGCATTTTGCACATCACCACAAGACACTGAAGGCATGGTGTATTTGCTTTCTCTACCCTACAACAAAGAGGCCTAGCATTAGATTTTCAATGTCAAGCTCCTCTACATTTTGAAGAGCTGGACTGGGTTGTTTTCTCCACCTCTTGTCCAGCTGACATTGATTGGAGCCCCACTTGAAGCTGGAAAAGTGGGTCTCCTGCAGGGTGCTGGGCTTTGTGCTCACACAGTCCGAACCACCCCATCTCTATCTGACCCTGCTTGGTCATCGCAGGTTGAGAGATAGGGCCACAGCCATGATGACACTGCTTAGGATGAAGAACGGAAGCCAGGTCTTTAGGAAGCCAGCACAACTGTAGAAAAAGAAAACATTTGTAGGATTAATTGCAACTGTTCCAGATTTTTTGCAGAACAAGCTACAAAGTGGACCATGCTTTGCTGACAGTCAAAATTCTGGCTCTGCCAGATTACCAATTACTCTACAACCTGATGCAACAATCTGAAAGTTAAAAAACAAGATAGCTGAATCATCACTTCATACCTACGGTTCCTTTTTTCAGTGACTGACAATAAACATTCACATAATAAACTTATAGATTCTCAAAGAACTAAGAGTACTCAATAGTATACGTTCAATTACATCTACATGCCAGTGAAACTACTACTGAAATGATGCTATCCTTATGTAAGTATCTCAGTCTCTGACAGCCGCACATGCACTATGTTTTCGGACAGCAGAATTGTATTCTGAAAAGTTGCGTCTGAAAGGATCCCTCATTAGACTTTGAGTGGACAGTTTCAGGTGTCACTGCATTTTTAGCTGACACCCAAAACAGCACACTGGGCCCAATTATTTAGCCTAAACTATGTCTAGTTTTGCAGTACAGAGGGTTTTAAAATGGCAATTTGCAGCAGGTCTAAATCTGTACCAAATTAGGATCCACACTGACACCCAAAGAGTGTATTTTTTAATGTAAATGTTTACATAATAATAGATTGTCAAGGGCACATGGAGGACGAACTAAATCACAGACAGCGATAAACACAAAACCTTTTATTTTAAATTAATAGAACACAAAACACCCACAAGGGGGTGAAAATGAGGAACAAGGGCACAGGAAATTACAATGCAAAAATATAAATAAACGATAAGGAACTTAAAGTACAATTAAAACATGGAAAAATCAATGACGCTACAAATTTTAAAACAAACCAAAGCTGACTTAACTTTAAACATACAATAAACGGACACAAACACTGCATGCATAAACTACATAAATATTAACAATAAACGTGGACGACGTAAAAATATGGTAAAATATAAAAGTAAAATATAGGAGGGGCAGTAACATTGAGATAATGTATATATGCACGAATTCAACCAAGGCTTGGGAGTTGCTCTAGTAGACACAACTCGGCTTTGTTTGTTTTAATAAAGTCTATCTTTTGGCAATGGAACCCACTGTTTGAGAAGTGTTTCTGTATACTAAGTAAAACCTACGACAACATGAACAAAGCAATGAAGACCATAAACATTCAACGAGCAGCTCGGACTATATAGACGGAGTCAAAAATCACAGATGGAGCACGGACGAAACACGGTAGGACCAACCAGCACAGGACAGCAGACAAGAGGGCATTAAATACGACAGGGAACAATGACAGACAGGTGCATGAAATCAAACAAACGAGGAAACAAGGGGGCGGGGTCATGACGCGGGACTGGAGAGCACATGGCAATGTGCCTCCACATAGAACGAACACTCAGAGCGCGGGTCTAGACTCTAGACTCTCGAAACCAAAACCAAGAACAGGCAGGTCGAGTCGGAATCCAGCCCCACGCTCTGACATAGAACACAGACTGTGTCAGGATCCTGGCAAAACACAATCTCCAGACTTGACAAGACCCCGACATAGATTTTGTCCCAACATGCACTTCACTGGACAAAGATTTGGCATGTTCCCAGGGGCTTTAAAGACATGCTGTTTTAAAAGGTATACACACAGATAGACAGTTGATCTAAGGAGTAAAAATATTTCTAATATCTGTAATATCAATAAGTGTATTGTTTATCCAACTCAAAGTTACTATGATATGCATCTTTTACAATCACACACTACATCTAAACTTAGAACTTTAATGATGAAATACTATACAGTGGTGCTCCACTTTGCAATTGTAGGTTTATAGAACAAGCTTTTTCCAGAGGTGATAACCAAGGCACATTTAAATGAGGAACTGCTAGAGCCGATAGATGATAGAATTATCCTGCAAAACATTATCTCCAATGTTCTCACCTGACATGTTTGCCGTGAATGAGAGCAAGCAGGCAGAGGTTCACCATATTCCACGAGGTGCTGTTGTCATAGCGCATCAAGTTCAGTGCCATGGCAACGTGTGAGTGACAATTGTCACAGCAAAGGTTGTGCTAGAGGAAGAACAGAGATGATTGTTAGGAAACTAAACTGTAGTTAATTTACATGCAGTGATAAAAGCTCTACTTAGTCACTAAAAGAAAATGTAATATGGGAAATCATTTTAATACAACTGCATGGGAGGCACATGGTCTCTGAAAATAACACAGTACCATTCTCTGTTTATACTCTTCTGAGGCATTGTGAACTGCTGTGTCCCAGGCGTTCGATCCACTGGCATATACTTTACTTACATCCAACATCCAATACCTGAGAAAAAGGTAGATAAATGTTGAAAAAAGGAGCATGTACATTCTAGTATGTATCCTGAAAGATCTAACCCTACAGTTCAAACCTGTAAGCCTGATAACATCCTTCAAGACCACTAGTGAGGATATTCAAAACTGACTTCAAAATGAAAAGATGTGCCAAATAAATTTTTCCAAGAAACTCACTTTGTTGGTCTTCCAAAAGCCATATTGTCCTCCTACAAGAACAGACAGTTAAACACTTAAAAACTGCTTCCCATTACTTGATCTGTCATGTTTTGCTAAGTCTTGAGTAACATTAAAAGATGTCCATGTGTGTGCTAAAAAGAAACAGTATGGGGAACGCTGGCCAAAGGCTTAACATTTTAAGTTAAAAAAGAAATACATTTTCTCCCTTCACCAAGGGTATGCCAAATGGCCATTATGAGACACAATTTTCCTACTCCCTCCAGAGTTCCATTAATAGTGAGTATGGCATAGGGATGGGCACTTCTGACTAAATTTCACATTGTTTAAGGCACAAATGTGTAAGTGTTTGATCTATAGATACAGAGCTTCAGATCTTTGTTCATTTTCACAGATCTTAAAAACTGCTTTTGTGGGGTTTTTGTAAAATAACCTGATACAGCATTGCACTGCTCGTTTCACACAAGCTTTAGTTCCTGTCTGCCACAAGCCAAGTTAAGTGCACTAGATTGTGATAAATTTAAGCGTGTGCTGGTCAGTGTCACAGCAGGACAAATAACCACTTCTCATGTTACTGGCTTTGCTCTAGTCAAGATGTTTCCCTTTTGCTCCTGTCTTATGTCTAAATGGGATCTGTTTAAAAAAAATTCTGTCCAAACCTGAATCCATTCTACTATATTATAACATCTTTTGTTTGAACAGCATGTCTGAATTTGTGCAGGATTCTTGCAATTTAGTGCAAAGTGCATTAAATTAAATCATGTGGCCACATCTGCCACATTTAATTTAATACAAAGTGCATTATTTGACAGAATTGTGAACTCTGGGACCCTGCCATGTACTCTTAACAAGAAAACTCCAAAACTGTAGAAATGGGGCAATATGTACCCCAGACAGACCAGGAGACAGCATGGAGGTGTAGCTTTGGTAGGATGCCTTCTCTGCTCAGTACTATTGTGCATAGGTATAGATTGTCATTTTTGAAATAATAAGATGTGTCCGTGCAAGGTCATTAGGGCACCTGATAATTTTCTAGGGCTCATATTTTCAGATATTTTTGAGTGAATTTTGACTAAATATTGTGTCAATGAAGTGTTCAGCAGTGTGTGAATTTTTTAATCACAATGGTTGATTTTTAAGTGATCACACTAAATTAATGTATTATAGTGACAGCTGTAATATAAACACAATTGTAAAACAGACAATTCCAGTTCTTGATGCTGATTGGTGAATAGCTCTTGTTTATTTACTATTAATAAACAGTTGCAACCTCCTCCCTTAGCTAATTAATTTTTGTTGAACAGGAACACTCTAATGCTGTTTGTTCAGGACTATGTCTTCTAATAGAAGCATGGCATTGTCAGTAAAAAAAAATGAGTGTTAAAATCTGTGGCAAAATAAAATATAATGGTATTGCAGAATGTTGGCAAATAAGAAGGCTATTTTTGGTGGTCCTGTACTTACAGAAACAAAGTATGGCCCTGCAAAATCCCGGATCACCCCCGCAGAGGTGCAGATACCCATATGCCCAATGAATGGAAAAAGCCATCTGAAAAAGTAAAAACAAGAAACTAGAAAGTCCACATGTATTTGCCCTATGCATCTTATTAGATTGGGAAGATGAGACAGGACATATCAAAGGTCATCTTTTTGACAATGGCTAATATACTTTATTTCCCCATCTGACAGCTTGAATCCTGGACCATGTCATTGATGATACTTATACTAAAATGTGGAAGATTTCTTGTCACCATCATCTACATCAGCAGACCTAAAAATCTGAAACCATATCTAAACAATGCATTAAAACATGCCAAATGATTTTCTTATGATTTTAGGTCATGATTTTAGGATTTTTGGTTCATTTGCCTGGATGAGGCCAGATTCTAAAAAAATGCATAAATGAAGTACACTGGCACCAAGTCTGTAAAATAATCTTTAAAAAAACAGTAGACTCTAAAATGTTTCTATTTACAGGTGTCTGTAATGGTCAGTCATGGCATTCTGTTCATCAATATTTTTGTAGACTATAATAATTTGTATAATTGACTGTTGTCCCATGCAGGCAAATGTCATGTTTCTTGTATCACGTAACACTATTTCTTTTCAATTAATAAATTAACTGAACTAATATTAATATTTCGTGTCCATTTATTTATTTATTTGGTAATAATCTGCATAACAAGCTTTGAGTCTGGGTCCTCTAGGGGTCTGTTTTGCTATCACCAGCTTAATAAACATTGTCCTGCTCTTTATGATCCTTCAGGATGGAAAAATATACACACATTTGTGTATGTTGTTGGCAGGACAGATAAGTGAGCTTGAGACTGCAACCTTGTAAGTGCCCTTTCCAACATCACACGCCTGGCCACCATCCAATTTCACCTGCTGATTCATATTCATGTTATTTTACCTTTAGAATTCAAGCAGGGCAACGGAACCAGCAGGACAACCAAATAACCTGATTTTCTGTTTGATTATCTATACTATAATACTAATGTATATTGCTAATGCATATTATAATTGTTCTGTTTTTACATCATTTACTCTTTCTTTTCCAGGGTCATTTCCATGTAAACTGGAAGGGTATGTCTGGTTTAATACACAACCTGTCATTTATCAAGTTACCATGTTATTCATAAACCTATTACAATCTTAGTATCGGTATTAAGTATTTCTAATATTTGTCTTATGAGATAAACAAAATGTAATACTGTTACGTAGGCCGCCGCTCCGCCTCCTCCCAGCCACCAGAGGGAACCGTCGCCAGAGTACTAAATTCAGTTTGGATTACAACTCCCATGTTCCCTGTACCTAGGGCTGATTACTTCCTGTTTGCCGCACCGGTCTCCAATCAGCCTGGCTATTTAAACCCGGGACATTCTCAGATTCAGTGCGATTTCTTGTTTTGCCCCGTCAAACATTTCAGAGCGTTCTTTCCGATTGTCTACCTGTTTTTGTTTTGATTGTGTACCGTTTGTGATTGTTTGCTGCCTGCCTTTTGACTTTTACTTTGGATTGGATGACGATTGTTTACTGCCTGCCCTGACCTCTGCCTGTTGCCTCATTTTGATTTTTGCCTTGCCCTTATTGCTCTGTTTGTCGGTGTTTGACCTTTTGCCTGTTTTTGACCACTCTGTAAATAAAGCATGACACGGGACCGGAGAGCACATGGCAGATGTAAACAAAACGGAAGCCATGTGCCTCCACATAGAACGAACACACAGAGAGCGGAATCTAGCCCCACACTCCGACATAGAACACAGACTGTGTCAGGATTTTGGCAAAACACGATCTCCAGACTTGACAAGAAGCCAGGACCCTGACATATAGATCCAAACGTCCCAGAGTCTTCAGTACAAATACCATGCATTCTATAAATTCCATAATTGTCCTTTTTCCTGTGCTTTCCTTTTCATATATAAAGTTGCTTTGCAACAATGCAACATTGTGAAAAGAGCTACAGTATATACAGGGGTTAGACAATGAAACTGAAACACTGGCCAATTTAGTGTTGGAGGTTTAATGGCTAAATTTGACCAGCCTGGTGGCCAATCTTCATTGATTGCACATTCCACCAGTAAGAGCAGAGTGT
>JAZGTI010002743.1:18337-34590 GCA_036877585.1 Botia kubotai | reverse complement strand
CTTAAATGAAGTGGGGAAGATGCCCGTGAGGAGAGATGTATTGATTATATGCGTAAGAGCTGGTGTGACTGCTGGAGAAATGGCTTGTAGAAGATTTTTTTTTCTCTCTTTTTGTTTCTCTCATACACCCTTAGGCAAACCCTCATAGTTACCCAATATAGCAAATAATCAACAAAGCATTCTTAAATTAGACAGCTTTCTTGATGCTTTGATTATGAATTATCAGAAAGAAAATGAAAAACTTAATAAGGTTGGCCAAGTTTATCACAAGAAGATAATTCACTTAGTGGTCGATCAGCATGACAATGTATACAACATCATTCATAATAGATTAAAAGAACAAAATATTCAAAGTAATGGTAATATTATTCAACATATCAAATTTATAATCTGATAAAAAATATGGAGATATTATGGATACATTTTACTGGCTGTTATGCCATTATAAATAATGTATTATCCTTCAAGCTCAAACTATTTGATGCATTACTATATCAATAATCTGAAAAAAATGCTAATACACCTTTATGCTCCTGTAGCATAGCGGGTGGGTTTGATTCCCAGGGAGCACATGTACTGACAAAATGTACAATTTCAATGTACCGTAACTCACTTTGGATCAAGCATCTGCCAAATGTGTAAATGTATTCATTTATACTTTTACTTCTTCACTGGAGTAAGTAGTTGTGATTGTATAAATAAATTCACGGTATAAATATATTGACTTAATAGCCATTTACTAACTAATTAAAGCAAACGTTTAAAAATATCATACTGCTAATGAACTTCTTCACACGTCTTGCATTCTAGAGCTAGCTACAGTTTCTGCTAAGTGACAGATGTTTCAAAAGGTTAACTGACATCTACAGTAAGTCTCTCTGCCGTATCTGTTACTCTAGGGCAATATTTTCAGTTTAAGGAAGAGAAATTTACTGGCTTTTAATGTATAAAAATTCGACTGGCTGCAGGTGAGAGGGCCGGTTTTACATTATTGCGAGGGAAATCTCTCATCCCTTCATGCTGTTGCTTGCTCTAAACTTAAATGCAAATGAGCATCTGTAGAACCTTAGATAGAGAACATCCTATCTAAATCCAATTTGGCAAATGCGTATTTATCAAACGAGGCGAGAAGTGCACCTCTGTTTGCCAAGCTGCCAGTGGATCCCACTTCACAGCATCCTAACTCCGCCTCCTTGTATGACATTTGGTGGATAATCTGCACCATTATCATTTCTCCAAAGCTGAGTTTTATACAGCACTGTGTTGCTCGACTTAATGTTTGCATAGCACTTAATGTTTTTATTCTTCTTTTACCCAATAGGTCTTAAGAGTCTTAGCTGTCAGCATTACAAGAGGTAAACAAAGCGAGAAGATTGTTCCACTGTGCCAGCAAATGCTATGTAAAAATATAAAGATGATATGTATAAGGGTGTGAAGCCTATGGAGAGTTAAACTGTGTTATACCTGAGAGTGGCCTTTGTCACTGTACAGTATTTGAACAGCAGGTTCCCTGTAGAGAAAATGCAGACGAAGCTATTGACTTTGAACCAGATGGGAGCGGCTAATTTTCTGCTTGATATCACCCGTGTTATTGCAGATGGCATCCTCAGAAAACACATTGTTACTGTTGTGAGGTGTTGTGATGTTTGGGATCTTCATATGATGTCAATATGTGAAGGGAAATCTGGAACATGTTGAAAGTCTGTGAATGTTTAATCAAAAGTTGGTGAAGCAAATTCATGGAATATTATTATGCTAATCACAAAGGCAAAAATGATACAATAATAATCCCTCTTTAAGGCCACAAAGTCATTTTAGTCACATGTGTATTAGTTTCCTGTTACATTGTAATTACATGGTAATTACCCAGTATTACTAATGAATACATGTAACTAATTATTATTATTAACTATAATTATTTTGAAGAATTACACACATTGATATTTCTGTGTTTACAATTATAATTATATTTACATGTAATATTTGTTACAATATACAGTGGACATTGTAATGTGTTATTGATAATGTGTAATAGATTTCTATGTCTCTTAGCAACAAATGTAATTTATTTTGCAGGGAACAAAATGGCCACACACCATCTCTGTCACCGTTTAGCTCCCCATACTCTTCTGCTCTGAATCTGTAAAATTACCCACAGTCCTCTATGACCCGGGACACTTATGCACAACAAAGCCTTTGACAGAACAAGCAGTGGGCCCATAGCACAGTGAGGCTTGTTGATGTGAGTCCATATTATTCAAATGTCATCGCCCACCGGGGCTCATGCCCTTGGCCTTGTATTAATTCAACTCCCTTTGAGTTGAATATAGCCTTTATCTCCACAACTCTGTGTTTGATAGAGGTCTGGCCTAACGGGCACGTAAACTCCCACACCGGACGCTCAATCCTCCCCAGCCTTGCGGTCATCCAATCAGAGCTTTTTTTGTAGCTCCAGCCACCATTTAGAGCCCCTCAAACTTGTTGACTTTCAAACAACTTCAGAGTTTTAATGAAGGTCCTTGGTGGAGATACTACCAGACCAGTCTCTGTGTTTTTATCACATGGCTGGGCGACAAGGCCTCAGGTCTTTCAGGGAAGGGTTGGGTGGACGAACAGGTGTGCCATTACTATCTCATGATCCCCCTGCGCTGGGTGGACAGCTACTAGGTCATCCAAGGCCAACATGGAGGAGAGTGAGTGTTTTTTTCTCATTCTCTGTGGTTGTAATTACTTTGCAAGACTGGGCATAGTAGTAACCATCTGGGCAATTATTAGACATGAGTAGTGAGCTATGACTGGTTAAGCACATTTGTCCTTAATTCAATGTTTAAATACAGTTAGAAAAGCAGCCAGGTGTGTCAAAGCAATTAAGAGGAATTTACTACATACAGTGTGTTACAGGATTAAAATAAAACAAAACAAAGAAAGGAAGATGCTAACAATACCATTTATGAACAACCAAAATAATTTGAAATTACATGTACATTTATGTTTTGCAGACCTTTTTATTACCAAATATCAAATAAATTCAACAAATACAAGTATTAGCTATCCGCCCAGATTACAACATTACTTTTATTACATGCTGTTATTTACTACACTTTGGGTAAATCTGAGTTTTTTGATAGTTTTATTTGATGGCAAATAATTAAATATAAAAGTAATTTTGCTTAGCTAAGACAAAAACATGGGTATTATCTTTTGGGTATAAAAGAGAAAATGCTTCCCACCTTTTTTGGTTGATGTCAAAGGCTGTATGTCCAATCAAACTTCATGCTATTTTGGAACAATTTAATATTTCACTTAGTAGAAGCATCACAAATTAGGCAGATATAACATAGGCAACAAAATAGGTTGCGTGTCATCCTCGAAAACGATGACAACCCAAGGCAAATTGTTTGTTTTTGAAGACCTTTGTGTTACTTTTGTTATGATAAGCAATTACAGTACCGTTCGGGTCATGGGTTGTTGTGAAATCTGGGTCGTGGAAAGCAGCTGTGAACCTGCAGATTTACAGTGTCATACTGTGTTGCTCTGTCAAGCAGCTACAGAGAGCAACTCATGTTATGACAAAGACTTACCAGAGGACAGCATTCACAGGCCAGTGCTTATGGGAATTAATCAGAGATGGGGAAAGGTCAGCAGATTTGGAATACTGCTGTTGTTTCGATTTGGCAGGACACAGGACAGTGTAGCGACCACTCAAGCTTGAAATGATGTTTCCTCCAAACGTTTCGTATGTGTCTTCACTCACTGTATATATATCCGTATGAATGAAGCGCCTCATTGCCCATATCATATTTTGTGGCTTAGAATATAATTTTGGAAATTTCTCTGTGGTTACAGTTCTTTTTGTTTCGTCATTGTTTTTCCGGTAGATTTTTAGTTTATTGCCTTAAACAATAAACATAACTCCTAATGGATGGCCTTTAAGCATTACAATGTTATTGCACAAAAGAATTAACTGTTTGTTCAGTGCAGTTCAACTGTAAATAGGTTCTTTAACTGAAATGCCATATGAATTAAATGTACTCTGACATTCTCTGGGGTAAAATTAATTGTCATGAGTCGAAATGACGCATATTTGATTTGTAAACATTGTTTACCTTCATTATCTCTAGAGAGTCAACTCACCATTATTAAGAAGACAAATAACAGTCTGAGAATGAAAATCATTACAGCAGATTACTTTGTGAGTCACACCTCATCTTGACTTGTCCTCAGAGCATTGAAACTGACATTTTGTCCCTGTTTACATTTCTGGTTTTGCGAACCCAGGAAACAATGAATATCTTCCAAAGTTTAAGAAACAACAGCAGCTGAATTGTTTTCAAGGTCAAACATTTCTAATGTCACCCGATCATTAAGAAATTCTGCCTTATCTGTTCTTAGACAAAGAGCCAACGCAACATGACATACAGATTCTGAATTACAGCTTTCAAACTTTCTGCATGCATTTTAAAACGTTTAAAAGTCTAAAATAAGTTGGAAAACTTGGCCCGTGTTCCACTGTGTTTATTTGGTAAGGCTCAGGAAGTGACAGCTGTTGGGTCTAAGAGGAATGAGAAAGAGCTCTGAAGAAAGGCTTAAAGAATCAACTTTAACATGAATCATATGCTTTCCATCATTCTTATTCTGGGCACATAGAACACCACAAAGCCCCAAGCATATGCATTGTTACCCCTCCAAACAATTAAACGTATTAGTCACATTGCTCATATAATGAGTGTACTATTTACCTGAAGTTCACTCCACAGATTTCCTCTTTCATACATCCACAACAGTCTCCAGACACTGTCTGAGCCCAACAGTGCTAACATTAGCACAGGACCTTGTTTGGGTGTGTGGGGAATTATTTTGTGTCAATGAGGGTGTCAAAATGTGAGGATGTTGTAAAACAGTGTCATTCGAAGCCCTAAGTCTCAGTTCACAAAATATGCTTATAGTACACTCTGTCACATACAGTAGTCTGTCTTGGCTTTTAGCCAAGGTGTCACCCGGGTCATATTGTACAATCTGACAAGCAGCAATCACCCGTCTTAAAAATGTGAAACCCTCTGCCATAACCAAATAAATGTCTGTCCCTCAAGATGACTCTGGGAAAGATTTGCTCTAAGACTCCACTGTAATTGACAGATAAAGATGGAGTCTATTTTGACAGGGCTAAACCGTAGAACTGTAGCAACATGTTCTCATCAAAAGAATAAAGGAAGAGAAGCAGCCAAAGTGGACAGCTGCCTCATGCTTGAGGTGGTCCCAAGGCAAACCCCTGCAGTGCAAGTAATTATCTTTTCAACATTTCCCAAGATCACACTTAAGTCTTTGCTGATAAAAAGAAACACTTTAAACCAGCCTAAGCTGGTTTTGTGGTCTTGGCTGGTCTCCAAGTGTGGTCAGGCTGATCTGTTGGCTGGTTTTCAGGAGTTTTGGGTACATTTTTTTAGCTGGTCAGCAACAGCTTGGCCAGACTGGGTGCCTGTCTTAAATTACCCACCTAAAGCTGTTTTTCAGCAGGGAAAACACATCTTATTTTCCCTGCCTTATCGTATTCCTGAACTTCTAATATGAAGATAAAATGTACTCAAAATATACTATATAAACAAACACAAGATTCACCCTCAAGGTGTTCAGTGGGCTTGGGTTCTTCACTAGTAAAACATTTCTGCTACTTATGAGGACCTGCTAATGTTTGTCTAAGAAGATTGCATGGCTGCATTCTAGATTTCAGGCAGTTGTTAGTGATAGTTGTGTATATACTTGTGTATGTATCACATGTCTTTAGCCATGTAGTGTATATGTGGCTGCTGCAGACAGGAAATAAAAGGGAAAGCTTGTGATTGGGCAGACGAGGCAGAGCGACTCCATTGGCATGCGAGGCAGATGGCGGCATGGTTGGAGCGCTTGTGTGGCCATGCAGAATGAGGGTGGAGTGAAGAGACTGCACATCTCAGACTCTCCTTCCACTTTGAATGCTGGGCTGAATGTCGGGCAGATACTCTAGGGGTTTGCTTCTGCATCTCATTAGCAGCGAATGAGAGAGGTTTGCAAGCAGCTGTGCCAGGAAAACAATCAACACCACCACTTGTTGGGCTAAAATACAAGTGGATCTATTATTTGTTATCTATAAGGAGAGACTGCAGGTATTGCAAATCACTGTAGGTTTACAAATCATGCCAACAAGGCGAACGGGAAGAATGTTATCTGTGGCTTGTTTTTACAGAAGATATGCACATGAGTTACTCATGAGTTATGAGTTACATTTCCATTACAAGGAAGATTATAAAAATAGGATTATACAATGTATCATAGTGTTTCTGAAATGTGAATGAACCACATCTGAAGCTATTTTAAAATAACCAAATACATACATGCACAACTATACACATCTGAATTCTATGTATATTAATGTGTGAAGTGGCGTCAAAACCATTAAATATCCAACAGCTAATGAAGTATATTGTCAAATAAGTGTTTTTGTGATGTTAAGAATGATTATTATTATTAATAAATGCAAATTTTGTATTTATCATTGTTTGCTATCATATTGCTTCTGTTTTATAAAATCATGAGGCACTAAAAGCCATACTGGTAAATCAACCCCCCGTATCGATGATTACAATCAGTAATTTACAGTCTCTGACATTTTAAACAGACAATCTGAATAGAAAAAAATAGCATTACACCCCCATCTTTAAAAGGGGCCAAGTTTGGAAGAAACATTTACTTAACATCCATGCACTAGAAATGAGCTATCCTGCTAAACTGCTATTCCTGTCTCTGTGATGTTCTCGTGAGCTCCAGACTGTGTTGGTCTTTGAATGTGTGCCAAGCTTAAAGCACACCTGTCACAGTGCTTCTCTCCTCATTCTATGCTCTGGAGTCTTACTACTTCATTTAGAAGCTCTGCCTCTGATCTGTGATTTGCAGTCACCCAAACACATAAGTCTTCTTGCTTGTTTATTCTCTGACAGCCAGGCAGGAGCCATTATCTTCACATTTATACTTTCCGCCATTTATATGTATGCTAAGCCCTTCTCTCAGCTGAAATAAAAGCCTCTATAAAAAGTGAACAGGAATGGGCTGCTCTATAAAGAATGTCAAATTGGTTTAATAGATCCAGTGGTGCGAGTTTGTTCTCTGGCCTAGTTAGAACCCCAATGTCCAACTTGGATCTTACTTGGTGACAATCCGTTGCCAAACAGAATCTGGCCCATGGCAATTTATTTGATTGGGATCGATACCCCCTCTAGCTGGTGTGCTTATGTTCTTGATGTGGATGGAGCTTGCCAAATGGTAGGCTGATAAACTGCTGCCTGTTTTTTAAAACTGCTGCCCCTACAGTCTATTTAGATGAGTGGTTACCTCACAAAGAGCTTTCTATTCTGAATTGCTTTTACTGGCCAGTGTTGTTTAGTTCAGTAATTCTTAACTGGTGGTGGGTTGTGACCCAACAATGGTAGCAGGTCTGTCCTAATAGGGTCGCAGAAAGCGCTGAAAATACAATGCAGCTAACCGAATGATCCTGCGCCGTTGGAATAGCAAAACAAGCTTATTGACCTTTACCATGGTTGAGGAAAATATTTGCCCTATTTTCTTAGTGTTGGTGTTATTGATAATGTCACTCGGTATAATCTTGCCAAATTGGGCAAAAGGGGGTGTGTGACATGCCCTTAGGTTAAAGAAGGTTAAAGAAGGTCAAAGAAATGACCCAGATGAGGATAAACATGGCTTGTGCTGTCCACTATGTGTTGTGTGACGTATTTGATGCAGATAGCATAAAACCATTGAAATTTAAACCAGAATGGTAGTTTTTTTGTGAAGCCATTTTAAAATGTATAATATATATTTGCATATTTCTGTACTATGCTAAAGAAGTTAAGAACCACTGGTTTAGTTGACACTAGGACAATGAAAACCAATGTCGCACAGTTATTGCACCTAGGTGACAGCTATGTGTCTTCATCAGCAAAAGCAGAGTTCACAGTCATCGCCAGCACTGGATTTTTGCCCAAAAAGTTCACACTTCAGAAATCACCCACAGAAAGTCAGAAGCTTTTGAAGTGGTTGCTGCTCTGATTTTTGTTCCAAAAGCATTTGGTAACAAAAAAAGAGCAGAAATTGAGTTCTATAAAGGCACAAAGGTTTGGAATATGGCGGAATGGCTGATAATGTTGTTATAATGAGGCGCGGTTCCGCTTCCTAACAGGATTAGGCACTGAAAAGTGAGGACGCAGCATTTTCCAAGGTACAAAGTCAGGGCAGCACAAAAAAATTCACCTCTTTATTTCTTCTTCTGCACATCCTTTGTCCCAGAGGCTGTTGGTTTGATGGCCTTCTTTTTTTTATTCAAACCTAACATTGCCTGATTGATGCTGGAAACACCTAATTAAGTAAAAGAGCAATTATTTGTAATGGAAGCTTAATGATATATTATTAGAAAAGTGACTCAGAGTGCCGCTTTATTCAATATTTCTGATTATGCGAAGATGAAGCGAGCACCATTAACTTTTAGCCGATTGGTTGAATTTAACCAGATCAATCTATCCTGCATTTGAGTCCAGCTTTCTGTTGAGATCATAAGAACATTACAGAGATGGACTTTTAAAGCCATACTGCTAATGTCTGTTGAATGTCTTTCAAACACAGAAGATCTGGAAACCAGGGAGTGGAGAAAATATTTAAAGCCAATTTTTGCAAAATATCCACAAAGTGGTCGGGGTTGATTGTTTAGGGCACTGTACTGTATGCTCTCTAAGAGGATGCCAGTCCTGTTAATGCACATATGCATTAGACTTGATTAATTTGGTAACTGACTCACCCTTGATAAATTAAAGCAGTGTAACTAGCAGATGAAACATTTTCTTTCTCAGAATAGGCCTAAACAAACAGAACTTGAGAATATGATTTTTGTTGTTTTTTGCGGAAGGTTTAATTGCCAGTGTTTACACTTCAATTTACACTTGGTTTACGCAAAGTTGAAACAGGCAAAATTTTGACATTTTTACACTGAAACAATTCTTCACTTCACTTTTAACCATCTATACATCATTGGAGTTTTGGTTCCTTGCCACTGTCGCTCTGTTGGCGTGCTTGCTGGAAGACTGCTGACGTCTAACTTGCCTAGGGTTTTGTAAAATGTAAACTTCCCTAACTAACCCTAACTTTTATTGTATATATTTTATGTATGTATGTATTCTTCTTTTGCATGTTTTGTGTTCATGGTACTATTGCAAATCCCTTATACCCCTGTCCCATAAGATGTTATCTTTTATATGCCATCTCTATGTTAGCTAGAACGCATATCTTGCTTAATGATTTTGTGATTTTATCGGTTTAGTCAACCCTTTATTCATAAACCTACTATAAACCTAGTATAACTAATTAGTCTTATACATCTCACACATATTATTTGCAATGATACCATTAACATGTCTGACATTTGTTCTGTGTTTTATTATTGTTAATCTTTTTTATATGTAAAGCTGCTTTAAAGCAATGTAACATTGTAAAAAGTGCTATATAAAAAAATTGAATTGAATTTGTCAAATAAATAAATAACTTTCTTTAGATAAAATGCTTCTAAAAATCTTTACCTTATGAAGACATTGTGTTAAATCAGTTAGCACTGTGACATGGGCTAGCACGAAAAATGATATAAGTATAAGTATTATGTGTAGGTGGACATGTTTTTTTGTACAGACGCACATAAATGCTGTTGTTCGGTTATTTTTAAATATAAAGTTACAGGCTAGGTGCTGCTATTTCTGGTATTATTTCTAATAAAGGGGAAACATACATTAATTTCATTTTGAATTTAACTAATAATATAAAAAGGATGATAAATGTTTCTGGCTGTGGAATTAACCTTCCAAAGAATCCCAATTATATTTGAAGACTATAATCAGAAAGTCTCTGATCACATTAGTTTGTGTGGTGTGTTTTAGACTCAGATTATGATAATGTCAGAAAGTAATACAGCTGCAAACAGACCTTAAACCAGCAAGATTTAGGTAAGCATTGTTTTGCAGGAAAAGAAGCCTTAAAAGTCCTTTTTTAAAAGTTTCATAGTTTCTTCCTTCACTTCACTTTTAGTTTTAAAAAATTCTCAAAAAGGAGAAAAAGGAACTTTTAAATAGAATCTTGGCAAAGACGAAGCTCCAGCATTATTGTCTGGATACTTTGCATGAGAAAGTCCCATCCATCAATTTTGGTACGTGTCATACATAAGCAGCAAAACTTGGGATTGTTGGGGGAAAGAGCGCTTTATTAAGTTTGGTATAATTTGTCTTCATCAGATTTGTGCAGTACTGTGAGGTTCTGAGAACCTGAAGATGGGAAATTCACTCCTGAACTAACTGATGTTTGAGTCAAAATAATCATGCACCTCAGTTCTCGTGTAATGATCCAGAACTGTTGTTTCCCATCTCTCATCTGTGTCTTTTTTAGTGTTTTTTAGGAAGTCTATGGATAGGTGAAACATCCAAAGAACAGCAGGTGGTTTATCTTGACATCTTAAAGGCACGACTTCTGCTCAACCGTTTGAATTGCCCTGGTGCTTGCCTCATTAATAGTTTACACAGTTTCTGTAGCTGTTATGTTCTGTTCCCCTTTATTGTGTAAAATGCATTAATATTTTGTTAAGCTTTTGAGTTTGTTCAAAAGGATTGTGTCATACTTTTTCACTGTTATGACGCTGTCTTTGACTCTAGGTGTTCACTACAATAAATTATACAGATTATTCTGCCCTAGTTTAACATTTATTAAATGCACATTAGCTTTAATGTATGCATTTGTCAGACACTTTTACCCAAAGAAATTTATAGTGCATTTAGTCTTTACATTTTATCAGTACACGCATTCCCTGGGAATCAAACCCATGACCTTGTCATTTCTAGCACTATGCTCTACCAGTTGAGCTACAGGAAAGCTTCAAGCTGCAATCCATTAATGTGGATGACAAGTTTAAAATCCAAACTACTTACAATTGTGAATCAGGATAAGGTAACAGATTTGTTACACTCTGTTATGTACTTACTCAATATTCAAGTGTTATAAAGTGATTGCAAGGTGATTTCTAGCAATTACACTGAAACAGACTGTAAAACTAATGGGTTCTTGAAATGTAAAAATGATGTGATAAATGCATGGCTGGTTGTTATAAAAGTGTCTCCCGTAGCGATTCTTCATACTAACTCTCTCATGAACATTGTGTAATAATCTCTGTATATCTGAAGAAATGTGATATTAGCGCACTGCTGAAACAAGACAGAAAGGTCACTGCATCCTTTAGTTACAACATTAGAATCTGATTGTCCCATGTTGGGGCATTTGTTGGAACTTTTTGTACCATGATAGAGGTCAAACATGATTCTTGGCTGATTGTACCATGACTGTGTCATTAATCACAGTAGCATCCAGCAGTGAAGTCCTACAGGTCGGAGAATCACTGAGATAGAACCGAGCGCTAGAGGACAGCTATGGAAGGGCATCTCACATTCACTGTGACTGACAGGTCGAAAAATGTAGCAGATGTTGGCAGCAGTTTAAAGTAAAGTCATCTGGGGGGAGATAAAGTCTACAGTGGGCGGGGCTGCAGTGACATCCTCCCTGTAGTGCTTACATTATTCTAAACTACAGTAGTGTAATACTGCAAGATACACTGTGTGGGATATGACTGGCTTTAAAAGAGTTGCAAGTGGCAAAACAACAGCTATGCCCACACGCATTTATCAGAAGATGGCCGACACTTGACAGAGATGGGACCACTCGGCATCTGTTGTCGTTTGTGTCTTCCATTCTCAGACCACCCGGTGGGTGTAGTGACAGGTCCCAGACAGCATCAGAAGACACAGAAAATAAGTGAAATGTCGGTTTAAAGAGAGCAGTGGCGCATGAAAAAGGGTTTTAACCCTCCCTTAGAAACCCACAGAAAGACTGTCAGAACTTACTTTTTACGCATAGAGAGAAGCGTCCATCCCCTCAGCAATTGCACGAACGCTTCGGCTCTGCTGGTTGTGAAGGGTCTGTTAGGAATAAAAAAGCTTTTAAACAAAATACATCTGAGCATTGCATTAAATCTTTTAGAAGAGAAACCAACAACAAGAGTTGTTCTTTGCCGGAAACACAGCAAATTAAGGGGAGCTTGCATTGACACATGTTGTTCAGAAGTTAAAAAGCACTGGTGGGCTCACAAACAGCAACAAAACTTCTTCCCCAAATCGCCAGGCAAGATAAAAATCATCTGTTGTCTAGAAGATGCAGTCAGTTGCATTCGTATACAGTGGCCTCAGAGAGATTTACATAAAAAATGTCTTAATGTAATAATCTTATGTAATGAAATTTAAAGCAACTGAGAAAATCAAGTAACAAATGTTGCTAGACTTTTTCAGTACCAACATAATGTTTCTGGAACATTTTTGCAATGATGTTTAATCATTGGGCCCCAATATAATTTTAGTGAATTAATGTGAAGTAATGTGAAGTAATTTCCCAATTTTCCATTAAGTTTACACAGTTTATTACATATGGACAAAACATGACAGTTTGACAACCAGAAAGTGTCAAAATACCTCCTTCACCCTTAATACTAAATCTGGAGTCTAAAACAAATAGCTAAAGAAAACACTGTTTAAAGTTTTATGGTTAAAGTTCTGCTTATGCTGTCTGTATTTAAAACAAATGGTCAAGTATTTTAATTTTCTAATTTTAAAATTTTAATTTTATAGGAAAATTTAAATTTAATAAGGCTTCCAGTCTGCATGTTAACCTCATTTTCATTGGTTCATTTTAAATCCACTCTCAACATTCATGGCTCACACCCAAGTTCAAGTCTGTTTACCCCTATTGACCCCTATTGTTACCCCCATTGTGTTCTCCTAATGCATGCAGTGTATATTGCAAACCTGATCAGAGGGAACCTGCATGCTTATGACCATCTTGAAGGTTCAAGAGCGCAGTAAAACAATCTTATAAAAGCTGCATGATAGTCCCTCTCTTCATGCCACCAGTGGCTTCATTAACACGGCCACCCGATGCATTCATTCATTTTTATCTTCCCTCTCACTTCACGCTTGTTTATTTGTTTTCCGATCCATTAGATCAGCGGCAGCGACAGCTTCTATTTTTGCATCCTCACGTTGCTCCTGCAAGAGAAATTCATTACTGTAACCTCTCCCTGTGTTTCCCCAACTCCCTTCAACTCATTACATCAAAGGATTACAGCACAAAGAGCCATTGATATGTGATCGTTATTATTCGTAGAAAGTGCCCCCTTCTGATGTGGGTGTCACCCTATTGCCAAACACAGAGGAGCCATTGAGGGTCTCAATGTTTGTGTGGAAGGCTTGTCTAACAAAACTTCACTGGTGGGGTATTGCTTTTATGTCTTTTGTTGCAACAATAATTAATTATCTTGAGAAAGACCACCGGCTAAAGCAATGCAATGCACCTATGTATAAGTACAGTACAAGAAGTATTTTGAAATTACATTTAAAAGTTTTCATGTTGTGCTATGTTAACCCCATGCAATATGTTTGGCCATCTTCAGGGGGACTATGTGAAATGGGAATCATGTGGGGTGGGTAAATATGCCCTCTGATTGTGAACCCTGGGACTGTACAATAGGAACTGAAATTACTGTGCGTGAAGTTGCAAATAGGGTCAGTTTCATTTCAAATGCGGCAACATTGTTTAACATCACCGGAATAATATTTTGTTTACCCAGTGCATGACTGTGTCATCTATAAAGAGTGTTTGTAAATGACATTGGCCTCTTTCAAAATGTGTGCAAAGCAGAATGCAGTTCCACATAGCGATCAAGGACATTTTTACAACTGAAGCCACATCTGTGCATTGAACCCGGCTCGCAACACAGGTTAGCATTGTTTGGCATTGCATCTTTCTAGTAAAAAAGAAAAGGCCTTCAGTTTCAGAAGGTCATGATTCAGTTCTCAAGGCCTCAGTGGGAACAGCTTTAGTTGCAAGCTCAAATAAAACACAGTGAAGTGTAAAATCTACAACACTGGCTTTCAAAGAAAAAAAGCCAGTTGTTCTTACCATTAGATAAATGTTTGCTTTTGTTGAGATGAAGTGGATGGTGTTGTCACCTCCTCACCCAGCAGGGCACTCTCTCCTCATTCATAACCACCGCGGTCCAGCCGCGCTACGCTGATTGCGTGACATGCCGCTCTGCTGGAAAACGAGAACTAATTATCCTAAGAAGAAAAACGTTTTCCCTATATTCAGAAAACCTCTGTCAAGCCACTGTAGATGTCACATTTTTAATGTCACTACCGAAACTGTGGCTGCTTTTCCGAGCTTTGTGTGGCATGTAGGGTAGGCCTGATAACAATCTTCTCATGATGGTGACACTTATCTTTTTTTTATTCACACTGACTTCTGACATTTTTATATTTAATGAACATAGAACAAGGATCTTTGCACGCTATTCTGTGTGCTCCAACATCACAAAACGAAAGGGTTGGCCAGATCCCTCAAAAGTTTGCAAGCACAGGCGAAGAAATGTCATTCCTCTCACTCACAGATCAAAGATGAAAAGGCGATGACACATGGAGGCATAATAATAAAGTCGAGATTTGATAAAGAATGGAGAAAGCAGGATGTTTGAGCCCTATTTGCACACCCCGACATTCTGGCCTTCTATCCCACAATTCATCACTGTGTCACTGACTGGGACACCCAGTGCAGTGACAAATCTGCCTGTCAGGAGTACAGGGTCTGCCTTGACAACCTGGCATTTTAACTACAAAGATTAATTTTGGAAGTTATCAGAGCTTTCTCCAAACAACATCTCTATGATTTATACTGAATGAAGAAGCTTGTGACCCCAACTCTTTAACTCTATCAGGGTGTGAAGACTCTGGATGTTGTAAAACATCAATAAAATGCTGCCAAAAGACGCTCTGGAAGTATTTAATTTGTGCAAGCAATAAGTTTAGCTGCCGATCTGATTCAAAAACAAAATTCTTCTTCCTACAGCATCAATATCGGGGCAAGCATTGTGAATTTGTATGTCATATGCTGTATCTTCTGATGTGCAATGACACATTGATTTAATTAGTGAAAGGAAGTGTCCAGGTCTAGTACCATGAGTAACATTGTTGTACGTTGAAAATGGAGGGCCAGTAACCTTTATTGCTGCTCTATGACCGTCACGGTTTCTGGTTCAATGATAATCCAGTTAATTGAAGCGGGTTCTCCTGCAGACGACAGGCTCTTGTAGCCCCCACAGCGTGCATCAGGTTCGGCAGCGAAGAGGGCAGCAGAATCCAACCGGTCATCTGTGCTCAGTAAACTAAAGCTGTCAGTTGGCGAGCAGTGGGAGGTTTCACAGTGACCCCTCTTGATAGGACCACCGTTCCCTGTATAAGCTCAGTGCTAAACCATTTCCTCCACAGATACACAGCACATTGTCAAGTGAGGCAGAAAGCCTCTGCAACTAATACTGGAGCAATTACACTTGAAAGGGCTCAACGGACATGGCTTTTGTACTTCACTGAACTTATAGACTCAGTTTTCTCCTGTTGTGTTCATACGCTTGATTCTTATTTAGAGGACTCTGGAAAACCTTTAACCCGCTGAATAATTTTATTCTTTCAGTCATTATTTCTAACCAGCTGTATTTTTTAAGGCACTTGTAATATGTTTCCATGAAAAGCAAAAGCTAGCTGCCAAAATTCTCATTTGTGTGTACTGAATTGGATGTAAAATTGGATGTTGATATTTATGGCATGTTCATGGATGTTTGTTTGACTAGCTAGCTAACAACAACAGTTGAAAGTCGTATTGCGAGTTCTAAAAAAACATCTAAATTGTTCAACAGTTTACTCTGGTGTTTTTACCTACAGCAATTTTACATTTACATTTAGTCATTTAGCTGACGCTTTTATCCAAAGCGACTTACAATTGAGGTTCACAAAAGAAGCATTCAGTACAAGAGGAAACAAAGCATACATAAGTGAAATAGTACTAGTCCTGAGTAGGTAAAACACAACATACGAGCTAAGTGTATATATTTTTTTTTTTTTTTTTTTTTTTAAGAAGGAGTGAGAGGTAGAAAAGATGCTTTTTAGTGGGTCAGATGTAGGCGGAAGAGATGAGTTTTAAGGCGATTTTTAAAGATGGACACAGAGTCTGCCGAACGTGTTGTAAGAGGCAGATTGTTCCACCATCGTGGGACTGATTCAGAGAAAGTACGAGAGAGTGATTTCTTACCTTTTTGGGACGGTACCACA
>JAZGTI010002743.1:0-11599 GCA_036877585.1 Botia kubotai | reverse complement strand
TTCGATGCGGGCAGCTATAGGGAGCCAATGTAACCTGACAAAGAGGGGTGTTACATGTGCTCTTTTCGGTTCTTTGAAGATCACTCTTGCCGCCGCATTCTGTATCATCTGTAGAGGTTTGGTAGTGCAGGCCGGGAGTTAGTGCTGTTAGATTTTTCACAAATCTAACAGCACAAAGCGGGACAAATAACATGCTGAGGTTTACTACTCTGTGAAAGGGGTTTATTAAAATAGTACGAG
Organism: Botia kubotai; assembly: GCA_036877585.1. Taxonomy (NCBI): domain Eukaryota; kingdom Metazoa; phylum Chordata; class Actinopteri; order Cypriniformes; family Botiidae; genus Botia; species Botia kubotai. The sequence continues at coordinate 11,359 of JAZGTI010002743.1, read as the reverse complement.
CAATAAAAGTGACAATAAAACTTCTGTTCTCATTCTCCATTAATGTGATTATTTTAGTTTGTCCTCTCTGACCTGAGCTGACAATCATCATTATATAGTTGTGAGGAAGTAAATGAGATGCCCTGATTCTGAGACGCGTGTGAATCAGTTTGTTTTGTTGACTGTTTGTGAGGCGTGTCAGATCATCAGAGCTCTGGAGACGGATCTCTAAAGAACCTCCAGCTTCATTATAACAACACTCACGATCACAAGTCTAACTGCAATCGTAATGGCTCACAGAATATATACAGAATAACACAATCCAGCTGTGTTTTATGGGTCCCGTCTTAATCACAGCAATGTGACGTTTCATGCAGAGCAAGTTACGGTTGCATTTCCAAACAACAGCATCTGGTTTATCGCAAAAGTCGCAGTGGAATGCAACGCTGCCAGACGTGCATCACTTTTGCATCACTCTGAAGTGAATGTCAAATACTGTCACAGATACTCAGAACAACAATGCTGAAGGACAAGAGTGGCACTTTAAAACAAAGATCAAGTTATTCATTTGATCAATTTAATAATTCAGACATAAAAATGTAAACTATCAGTCAAAGGTTTGGAGACGCCTAGACATTTTTAATCAGTTGTATTTTTACACATTTTAGTATTATGGTTTTAAATTCATCACAACTGTGGAATAACAAACATTTGAAATAAAAGTAATAATACATCTACATGTATCTCTGTATAATTCATACAAAAAATTCATACATAAGCACAATATATTACATGCCTGCATTTGAGACTTTTAACTTAAAGATTTTTGTTATTGTTTTTATAATTGTCAGTAACTATTTTATTAGTAGTAAACTGGTTACTGATGTCTAATTAATTCAGTTCTTATGGTGTTCTTCAAACTGTATGTAGTGACTGAAGTATCAATACAGGAATACACAGACACTAGACAGCAATGCATTCTGGGATACACACTAAAACAGGAGCTACTGTGGTGCACATGTTGAGCAGCCATTGTTTTTTCTCATCTTCCACAAACTCAGTCACTGTAAATTTAAAAATTAATCTGCAACAGTTTAAGCATAAAACCAACAATGAAAACGCAAGCGTATTGCTAGCTATAAATACATTCTCAGTGTGCTTATGGAAATCAATGTTTATTATCCAGAGCAGTGATCCCTAACCACGTCTGCATCGATTCTGTGTTTGAAATCACCCAACATAATGGAGTTAATACAAACCATTTATCACCAGGTCTAATTCTCTCTCAAGATGTTTGTCTATTTGAGAAGAGTCTTATATTAGAGAACCAAATTAAAAGTTACTATAATTAAAAAACATCTTTTGTGGTGTTTTCAAGAGGAAACATTCAAAGCTACTTTGCTATAAGGATTTAAAATATCAGCTTCAATCAAGCCTGTGGATCCATCTCTGAGCCCTGACCTTGCTTTTAGTCGACAAGGAAAAAAAAGAGACAGCAGTGGAATTTTCCGGACCAGCTGGCAGTGAAGTCTGTCTGCTGAAGCTGAATACATTTGTGGTCCCGCAGGACTCCCTCCGACTTACAATCCTTCCGCACTTTTCTAAGAACACATTTGAAAAAGGGACAGACACACAGAGACACAAATAATACTCCTGCTTGCTTTTGTTTTCTGTTTTGAGAAAGAGAGAGAAAAACATATTTATGTTTCCACATAAATATTGAATATATTCCTGCAAAAATAATTCATACTCTGCAGGCGTAAACAACATGGCATCTATCGACGGAGTGTGTGAGGAATCCAGAATAAACATGAAAGGAGAGCGCAGGTAGTTTCAAACACAGACTCCTGGATTTCAATTAGTCGGGCAAGAAAACGGTGTATGACATCACAGAACACGAGTTTTGGTAATTTAACAGAAGGATGATATCATCAGAGATCTCGAGCCGTCCGCTCACATTTTTAATAGTAGCCAAAACATTCATCATTGTTAAACTATTTTCTCAGGTGAAGCCAGGCAACATTGTTTGCAAGTTTTCACATTTAAACATCTAATTACCTTGGCAACAGTGCTGTGGGATGTTGAAATTCTATATTTAAGCTGATTTTCACCACGCTGCCTGGAAAAACAAGAGATTAGTGCTGCCACAGTGTCTCTGTCGGCCTTCAAGACAAAATACAATTACGACTTAGTGACCTGATAAATTGCTAAAGCAGACTGTTGTCTGAGCAGAGCTTTCTAATGCTCCGAGACCTAAATTAAACTCATTTCTCATTTAATCTGACGTTGCATCATTCCCTTGCATCACAATCTGAAAGCGACAAGCATATGAAGTCAATGGACACAGATTTATCTTGATATTGACTTAAATATACTTAAATGAGCTAAGTGAGAATATTCCCTTTTATTCCTTTGAGACGAGTGCTTTAGAAGTTTACATTTCATTACAACCGCATGAGGTACTTTAAATAAATGTAACTTATAAATAAATCCAACAAAGCAGCCCAGAATCCTCTTCTTTTTGCCATAACAAATTAAGAGGTAATGAAGGTCTTTTTTAAAGGAATTTTAATGGTAAAACTAGGATCATTCAAAACAGCTACTAGGCAACGATTAAGGGAAATCTTTATGTATCTTTATACATATAATGGAACATTTCTTTGTTTTGGTGAATCTAACGCTGTCTAGGTCAGGTAAATATCTCCAGGTCATATTTAAACCCAAAATCAAAAGTAAATGTAAATAATTAGCACAAAGGAAACAACACCTATTTCAGGACCCAATACTTTTTATAGGAATTATGAATGTTCATGTTAACTGTGATTCTACATTACAATTTCAATAAAGATGTGACAGAGGCGGGGCTTTATGCTCACGTCAATCCTGTCAAAATGTAAAAAATGTTAATGGTCCTAAAAACTGCCTTCATTTTACTTCAAGCTGAATATATTTTTTTTATTTCTGAGATGAAATATAATTCAGGATAAAATATGACCGGGACATGTTCTTTTCAGAGAGCTCCACTCATTGTCTCTTTACTGGCCATCATGACAAACTGATCACAGGATAACTCTTGATTTTAAACTGTTGCTGAGATACATTATATGATGCTGTAGACTGTCTGACCATGATGACCTCATTCCAAGTTTATGCAAGACTGTGGCATGCGCAGTCTCATTAAACACATTGTTGTCCTGTCCTGGGTCTTCGGCCAGGATGTACAGCTCACCTGCGTGGATGTCCGTCATGTTAGGCTGACAGTGGGTGGGGTCAAATCCCACCCACAAAGTGTAGCGGAAGTCAAAGGAGCGAATGGAGTAGCCCATGACACGGATGTCAGGCAGGTCGGGCAGGTCGGAGTTCTCCTGGATGGAGTCGGAGGGTCGTGGGTACTGGCTGAATGAATACGCCTCCCTGTTGAGCTCTCTCTCTGGGTTGCGAATCAGATACGCCAGACTGGAGCCCTCGGTGCACAGCTCCATCTTAAAGGAGTGAGGAGGGCAACGGCGCACGGGACGAAGCCCCGCCAGGTTACACAGAGTGGGGAAAACATCCACCAGCTCCACCATACTCTCAACACCTTGACCTGAGAGAAGAGGACAAAAAAACTGATGGAAACCACAAATCTCCTGCATATGAGATAAAGATCAACAGCAGAGGTCCTGCTGCAACTTCTGCACGATCACTATTCAGGTGTGGGAAGTGTAGCTCACCAGGAATTTAATTACTGAATATAATATTCATGATATTCACTTTATAATTTTATCATTTAAATAATGATATAATTTATAAAATTATAATTTTAATTTATAAGATTATAAAATTTATAAAATGTATAAGATTATAAATTTTACAATTTATAATCTTATAATCAAGATTATAAATCTTGACTATAAGCTTGATTGGTTGATTATAAAACTATAAATCATTATTATAAATTTACGGTTATGAATCGGGGGAAGGCGAGTTTTGAACACTGGTCTGTTATGTATTTGCTCAACATTTTTTTGCAGCTTTAAGCTTACAAGCTCATGGTACATCTGTGTTAACAGGTTTACACATAGTAATTAAAAACATTTCACTTGGCAAAACAAATGGCATTTTTAGCGTTATATTGCTACATCATAGGCCATAAAATATAAATAAACATTTGCGTGTTAAAACCTCACAGCAGATTTGGCCACTATTCTCTCATGTTAATGGGGCCCAGTTAGAAACTTTCCATAAAATGTAGTGATACGGTTACAGAAACCAGCGCAGTTCATTAGAGCAACAACAGGCAAGAATACAGATCCCACTGTGAGAGCAATAACTCCCAGGACTTATTAGCTTCTCTATGCTGTGACATTATCATTACACTCATTACTGCAGCTAGAGGCTTGCTGAAGATCACCACACACTGGCACTAGAGAGCCGAACATGAGAGCCATCGGTTGAACCTCTGCATCGCACAAAACAAAACAGAAATCAACGCTCTAAATGGGCCCATACTTTAGCCGCAACATCGTTCCCAGAAAGCTGATAGGAAGCGCTTGAGTGATTTCAGTAGGAGTCACACATTCTCTGGAAGGATCCCGCGGTCCTCACATGTTGACAGCTGCTCTGAGAAACATTACCTTTGGCAAACTGCACCCGTGTGCTCTGGAACACGTCGATGAAGGGGAATGTTTTCTCTCCAGGCGGGGGTAAAGGTGAGGTCACACCTGGCTTATACACGATCAATGGCACGCGGGTGGCCACATCAAAGTTGCTGTATTTGGCCCATTCGCCGTGTTCTCCTAATGACCATCCTGAGAGAGAGAGACAGAGAGAGAGACACACAGAGAGAGAGAGAAACAGAGAGAGACAAAAAGAGAGTTAAGCATGAGAAAAGCTATTCAAACTCACACAGAATGATCATTTCAAACAGTCTCTGCTGACAGTGTTGCTCTTATGTGGAGACCAGCAAACTGCTATCAGTGCAGGGTCATGTGCAGGTCATGCACAGGGTCATGTGCAGGTCATGTGCGGTGCACTGAACTGAACTGACTTTACATTCAGATTCAATGCCTGAATTTGAATTGCATTAGAAACAATATGAGGCTAATTTAAACATGCAAAGAGGAAGTAGAATTCAGATTTAATGGAACTCAAAGAAATTGATCAAATTAATTCACATGTATGCTGAAAAAAATGTTGTTTTAGGAAATACCCCCAAAGCATGTCACATACAACACCTATGAGGTATTCCTTCCGAAATACCTGATATTATTTAATAATTTGATATGCCGCCTACATCAAACTGTATTGCAATTAATATAGTCATATTTAATACATTAACATTTAAGGTGGAAAAACACACCATTTTCCAAAATGCTCTAATTTAGCCCAAAGCCAAACATCTGACATATTGTCCGTTCCTGCTCAGTGCTGTTGTGCTGGACTAATGAACTTGCTGTTGAATTGTGTTGAATTTCAATTCAATAAATTCTTCTTCCTGTCACTTCAGTTTAGATTCCAGCTCAGCTCTGTGAAACAGCCAATTCAATTCAAATTCCAAACTCATGATGAAAGCCAGTTCTAATTTTGCCAAACCCTGTAAAAACACTCAACGCCCCGCAAACACATTTATACCAACACAAGAAAAACACACGTGACAGACTAAACGAACAACTGAGAATACAAGTTATGCTAAACTAAACGACATTAGAATAAACAAGTGACAGAGTCTCAATTTTGCAAAGCGCTTTAGAGTCTTTGGAGAAAAGCTGAGCAGAAATACAACCCAAGTACTTCAATACTGCCACCTGGTGGACATTAACACATACAACAGACGAAGTGAACGCACCATGATCTGAGCTGAACACAACTATAGTGTTCCTGGAGAGGCCGAGATCATCAAGAGCTTGCAGAATCTTTCCAACCAGAGCGTCCACATATGACACAGAAGCGAAGTAGTGCTGTCGAATCTGCAGCTGAAAACATGAAAACAGCAGCAGCTGGTTAAACCCACGTCACCCGCTCCACAAACCAGACACTGACAACTAGTCAGTAAAATATCTGACCCAGTTCTCAAAGCCATGGAAAAACAAGACTTAATGTGTTTAATTCTGTCTTGCAGGTCTGGAAAAGTAATGAGAAGCAATAAACTCATTGCACAAGAATGTTAAACATCTTTATCCGATAATCACAGGCAAACATCATGGAAAAGTCATGGAAATTTACTGTTCACCAAGTGGGAGAGCCTTAACAACATGCGTAAACTGTTTTAGATCAGTTTAAGTTCACTACTGTGTTAATGTATGAATGTTAATTCACTCTAAATCAAGAAAGAGGAAGTTCATGTTTATTGATACGAGACATGAGCAGGAAAACTACAGACGTGTGGTTCAGTTTGTGTGCTGTACCTGGAATTCCTCCGGAATGGGGCCGTATGGAAAGCTAACATTCAGTGCCTGAACGTCTTCTCTTTTGCGGATGTCAGTCCAGGGATTGTACGCCACATGAGGAAGTTTCCTGGGAACATCTGGATCTGGAGCCACACTCATACTTTCAGCAGGATAGAGCTTTAGGTACTCCTGCAGAAAAGCAATATTTCTCAGACTGACAGGCAGCATCTCTTACACTGTGTCACTTTTTATTGCAAAAGAAACACATACCCTTGGGATTCTGAAGGGAATGTGCGGTTTATAGAAGCCTACAGCCAGGAAGAAGGGAGTGTGGGAGTGTGTCACAGACTCCAGCAGTCGCAGCGCCTCTGCTGTGTTCTCCATGTCAGGTAGCGTTCCCAGAGGCATTTCTGACACATCCACGGCGCACAGCAAATTACTGTGCAGTGTGCCATCCTTATTTTTACAAACCTAAGAGGTGATCACGGGACACTGGAAATAAACACTGCAGAAATCTTTCCCCCTGAGAGGTATGGACCCACATTTAGAACTATGATGTTCATTTTTGGTTATGTTACAGTAACAATTAAGTTATCGTACGTTTTTTGAACGCTCTATCTTATTTTTAAGGTATCATGCTATTTATCTTAAACCACGCAAGGCAGATCTTAAAATAAGACCTTGAGATGACCCATGTGAACAGATTAACCAGCAGATGTGAGAATTGTAAAAAACAAACGTTAGGGGAACATTCATGCAAGCATGTGAGCTTAAAAGTGAACTGCTAATATAACTTCCACATCATTAAAACTAATAAATACAAAATAAATCTACATACACTTTCACCAGACTTATATTAATTTGTGACTGTGATAAAGTGTATGGGCACACACACACAAACACACACACACACACACACACACACACACACACACTGACCTTCCTCTTTTCATATTTAAAAGAGGGAGGATGATACGGCGGTACAGACCAGCTGTACGGGTAATCATCCGAGTGGTTGGAGGCAATGCCTTCAGAACAAGACACAACAGAGACGGTATTAGAGACACATCATGACCGTTAACACAGGTATGAATGACAGAGGAAATAAACCTCATACTGCACCTTAAAATCTCAGAACACAACATATTCTGCTGTAAGAGAACTAAGTCTTTTTAAGCCCATTAAGACTTTTGCTTGCAATAGGAAATTATTTTCGTGACAATACTGTAAAATTACCATAATGTGAAAAACTTTATTCAAACCTTAAAAGTTGCAAAGATTGAGTAATTGTAAGCTTGCATCACGGCAGTATTTGTTGTAATAAAGTGATGTTATTGTAATACAATAATTTTCATTATTGTATTATAACACACGCCCCTTTCACAGAACAAGCTAAATCAAACTAAACAGCCAAAACTAATCCACGCACAGTAGTTGATTTAGTTACCTGGATGGAAGACTTTTCCCACTGATAAAGTGGTGTATCCATTAGACTTGAAGTACTGGGGAAGTGTGGTGTAGTTCCCTGCGTGCACTCTCCAGTACGAGTTAAAATCATACAGTTTGGTGGTGTCTGGTCTTCGACTTGTTAGAAACGACACTCGACTCGGTGCACAAACAGCTTGCTGTACAGCATACCAGTGTGTAACATAAGTGCACGCTACACATACAGCTTAATCTAGTATTTGTGGTGCATAAATTCATAAAACATACCTGAGCGTAAGCGTTATGAAACACTTTGCTCCTGGACGCGAGCTGATCGATGTTTGGTGATTTCACCACTGGATCAGAGTAGCAGCCTAACGTTGGTCTCAAATCATCAGCAATTAAATACAAAATATTATACTGCTTGCTACCTATTACAAACACACTCCGCTCCACATGGTGTAAAATCAAAACAAACAACCACATTTGAGTGTTCACAAACATTATGTTCATATCGTTGGGAAATAACACGAAAGCACTACTTCCATTCAATAATAGTGCAACAGCATTATCTTCTGATCTGCACCATGTTGTCAGTGTTTTGCTTCCTGGTTGACATAAACACGCCCCTCAGCTCTAATGCTATTGGCTGCGCAGAACAGACGCGTCCTTGAGGGCGGTACAGTTTGTCTACTTTACATGCAGGTGTAAAAACATTGTTATATTGTGCACGTTATTGATCTTTAGGTAAACTAAACTGTAAACTCTTAAAGCTGTGCTGTACTTTACAGAATGCAACACTTTGTTTTTATCGTTTTATTTTAACATTTTTATTTGTTCTTTATTTTTTGGTATATTTTTATATGTTTTCATAATCTGGTATATGTCTTTGTTTACCTTTTATCTTTATTATTGCTTCGTTGTGCCTAATCTGTATCTCACTTCATTTTTGTGCAGTCAGTGTATTTTACAATGTAAAACTGTGATCTGATGTTTTCACAACTACTGTCTTTTGTAAAGTATGTGTTTTTTTTGGCATGATTTATAAGGCTTGTCCTGACCTGATTAACCTGCTCATGATTCACTGGCTTAAGTGTGCTGGAATAATATAATTAATGAAAAAAGGGGGATTTCTAGATTTTGCATCGTCAACAATTATGAGAATTAAAAGTGAGTTCTCTGATTGTTTTTCTCGAAGGAAACCACTCCTTTAAATTTCAAAATCATCCCAGTCGAGCGGCTGAGGGAGTAACACGCTCTCAAACGTGGTGATCTCTTTTAACACAACACTTCAACATTATGGGTAAGATTTTTTTGTACTGATTAATTTTATATAAGTTAGCACTGCTAAAGTTTCCAAAGGTAAGAATGATTCCAAAGCGTTTCAGGTGATATTTTTCATATCGTTTCCAGCCTGCATGTTTGGTGACATCATGAAAGTTGACACAACTGGAGCGTCTGAGATAACAGCAAAACAAGACAAATTAACTGTGACGGGTAAGAATGCATGTCTGCGTGCCGCTCACATTGTTTCTAATATGTGCACTGCAGTACGTCACATTATTGAGATGATTTATTCTTGTCAAAGGTGTTGAAGCCTCCAGAAAACTGGCTGAGAATGATCTTGCCCGAATGGAGAAATACAAGAGTAAAATCATCAGTGTTGGCAAAGCAAAGAAGATAGATCCAGCCGTGATCGCCGCCATCATATCCAGAGAGACGAGAGCTGGGGCTGTACTGAAGGATGGGTGGGGTGACCACGGTAACGGCTTTGGTCTCATGCAGGTTGGTACGAGGAATGGGTGTGTTCTTTATGAAAACATCATGCCTGAAACAGGTGTGTGTAAGATTAGAGTTAAGACTAAAGCTGACTCCAAAATAAGCTCCACCAGGAAGAAGTATTGACTTATTAACATATTAAATAGATCAAAATATTGTAAATAGTGTTTTACATCGTTTTCCTCATATATGATGTTTCTTGTAGCTTGACAAGCGCTACCACACTGCAGCAGGTGCGTGGGACAGTGAGCAGCACCTGACACAAGCCACAAAAATTCTTATTGATTATTGTCAAGCAGTTAAAGCTAAATTCCCTCAGTGGACCTCTGAGCAGCAGCTTAAAGGTGTGTTACTTATCAGACCATAAACTCATTTTAAAATCAAGTGCCTGAACTTAAAATAAAGGTTCTTTAAAAGTTCTTCACAGTCTATGTCATAGAAGAATTACTTTTTCGCTCACCCAAGAACCATTTATAAATGAACCATTTCGTTCTTACCTTTTATAGTCTAAAGAACCTTTTTCTGTTACAAAGAACTACTTGTAACTACTACTTGAACTACATGTCTGTGGATGTTAAAGCACATTTTTTAAGAACGCTGAGACCATTGTATTGGCTTTTAATTGACTGTTTTTTATTCAGTTGCTCTACACTATGTATGTATTTATATTTTATATTGGGTAAACATATTTTAAATATAATTATAGATGCTAATTTACATTTTTCCTGTTCCAGGGGGAATATCAGCCTACAACGCAGGTGTGAAAAATGTCCGTTCATATGAGAACATGGATCTGGGCACCTCAGGAGATGATTATGGAAATGATGTTGTAGCTAGAGCCCAGTGGTTCAAAACCCACGGTTACTGAAGATTATCAGATTATCAGACATTTTCAAGATCAGTGAAATATTTGCCATGACCCAAGTTGACTTTCACATGACATGCTGTCAATACCCAACAACAGGGACCCATTAACTAATAATAAATTGATCAGAGATGTGAAGATTTGACATGTATTTACTCATGTACAAGTGTTAACAAATCCAACCAATTACATGTAAACAGACCAAACAATTTCAGTCGTCAATATCTGTGAGCGTCTTCATTAGGCAGTTTCAAATGTAATGAGGTTTGACCATAAGATGGCGCTATAATATTTGAACTTATATGTTTATTCTGCGCTTATGGATGGTATTGATTTAAATCAACATGATTTTCAAATGAAAATCTTTAAGTATTTCTGAGTGTAATGCTCACAAGTTTTTGGAATGTCTGTCACGTTTTAAACCTTGCCTTTTTGTGTGCTGTTCATTTGTTACTTGTGAATGTCATATCTGTGTTTACATATGGTGTCTTAAAATGGCATATGCATAAATAAACAAATGTTGCAGACAACAGACGTCTTAAACCATTTTGTTATGAACCAAAAATCTTTCCTGGAATATTACAGGATCAATAACAAGTTTCATCATGTCATCATCTGTTCAGGGGAAGTTGCTCAGCCGTATGTGCACACTATAATGTCTAAATTTGGCTGTTGTGGTCATTTACTTCTCTGTTATTTGGACTCTTGACGGCTGGTCTGTGCTGTATTATTGTTTTCATTAGCTGTAGTGTACTTTATTATTATTATGTAGTTTCCTCAGTTTGAGACTTTGTTCCACTTTTCTTTGTTTCAGGTGTGAGTTTAAGTTAAAGAATTTCATTGAATGTTTGTGTGTAATTACAGTCTTGTGTTAAGTATTTCACTTTTTACTCAACTTCACTTTCTGCTTCCTCTGTTTATGCATTTTCCCTTTTGTTTGTTT
>JAZGTI010002742.1:12335-34593 GCA_036877585.1 Botia kubotai | reverse complement strand
CTGGTTGGATGCTAACTGTATTTCGTTGCCTTGTACCCACATGTGCAGTGACAATAAAGTTGAATCTAATCTAATCTAATCTAATCTAATCTAATAATTAGAAATAAGATGCTAGACACTATTTCTTTAACAAGAAACTTGTGGCAGTGTGGCAGAAATATAACAATCACATGTACATGTGACTTTATCATATGCAGAAATATTCTCTTGCCATTTTATCACTTTATTTTTATAAATAAAGATGTGGTAACACTTTAGTATTGACTACAAATGAACAATGAACTTTACTGCTTATATATTTTATTTACTTAGTAAGACAGTTGTTGTTGTGTTTTAAGTGTAGGTATGGGGTAGGAATGGAATTTACAATATGATCATGCAGAATAAGACATAAATATTTGCTTTATAAGTACTAATAAACAGCCAGTATGCAAGCTAATAGGCAACTTGTCCCAGTAAACCTTCTGCTATTTTAGATTTTTAAGGTCAAAATGTAATGGTATTACAGCACTTGAAAGTAAATGAAATAAAACCGTTTATAATAGCTGTGATGTCTAAACAATGTTTGCACCTGTGATTCTGACTTCAGTATTCCGCTGTAAGAACTTGTCTTGTTTTCTTCAACTCCAGTTTGAGACCAAACCTTTCCAGATCTGAAAGACAGCAGCGGTTAGATCAGTAGAGTCGTGTGAACACCATGATCTCACCAAGATCAAAATCTCAAAAAACAATCATAATTCAATTAAATAAAATTTTACTTGTATATCGCTTTTTACAATATTTACATATTTTTCATATATCACTTTCTACAATCACTTTTTACATATATAATATATATTGTATAATATGTGTGAGATGTAGAAGACTAATTAGGTATACTAGGTTTATAGTATGTTTATGAATAATGGGTTGACCGAACTAATAAAACCGCAAAACTATTGTGCAAGATATGCGTTCTAGCTTACATAGGAATGGCATATAATAGATAACATCTTATGGGACAGGGGTATAAGGGATTTGCAATAGTACCATGAGCTACACACAACATGCAAAAGTAGCATACAGACATACATAAAATATATACAAAAAATATTAGACATTTACAATTTACAAAACCCAAGGCTAAGTTAGAAGTCAGCAGTCTCCCAGCAAGCAAGCCAACAGGGCAACAGTGGCAAGGAAACAAAACGTCAATGATGTACAGATGGAGAAAAAAGAAGCCAGTCTCGACCAGGAGGGCCAGTTCTCCTCTGGCACGTTAACGCTGCAATATGAACATTGAGTTGATTATAATGATTTATAGTTATTTATTGATGAAAAACTGATGGTTCCAGTTATATTTGATAATATGTCGGGCACTGAGAAATCGTGCCAACAAAAATATGATGAGGCATAATGTTACTGATTGCAGCCATAACATCACACTGCTGTGACTAAGCAGGGAACAAAATATAGAACTTAACTAAGCTAAAAGTTGGCATGTATATAACAGTAGGTTTACTAAAGAAGTCTATCAAATCCTGATGATCTGTCTCAGGGTCAATTCATTTCATCCAGTCCCCCACCTTCTGGTCTTGGATCCAGCTGACTACAGGACCTTGGGGAATGAAAGACAAAACCAGTACCAGTACAACCAGTACAAGCCATAACTTAAACCCTACCAATAACCTAATCCCTATACATAACCAAACTCTATCCTTAACCCAAACCTTAATCTTAACAGCTCCCTAAAATGAAAGGGAAATATTAGCTTGATAAGAATGGTGTGCTAAGCCTAAACCAAACACTACCCTTGACAGGATTGTTACAGGACATATAATGACATCCTATAGGCTAAAATCGCATTCACCATAGTGGTATACACTGTCTTTGTCTTGATGGATGCTTCATAAAGTCTGCTTCATTAGCCGAAAATCTGGGTGTCATTTTTGATAGCAATTTGTTCTTTCCTTAACTGCATTTTTACATCTTAAAATATATCCAAACCACGACACATGCTCTCTATGTCAGACACTGAAAAATTAATTCATGCATTCATGACATCAAGACTTGATTATTGCAATGCCCTACTTGGTGACCTGCAGGATTATTACAAAAACTCCAGCTGGTTCAGAAAGCAGCAGCCAGAGTTCTCACCAGAACGAACCAATGAAAGTATGACCATATTAGCCCAGTTTTGTCAACACTGCACTGGCTGCCTATAAAGCATCGTATAAACTTCAAAATGTTGCTAATTACTTACAAGGCCCAGAATGGTTTAGCTTATCAATCCTTAAGCAAGCTCCTCTCTTATTACAGCCCTTCCCATTCACTGCGATCTGAAAATTCTGGCCAATTGATAATACCCAGAATTTCAAAAACAAGCACAACAACAAGGTAGATCCTTTTCATATTTGGCACCCACACTCTGGAACAGTCTTCCCAGTATTTTCTGGGAGGCACATACACTTTATCAGTTTAAATTTGCATTAAAGATCCACCTTTTTAATATAATCTACACACAGTCCCATGAATGTTTTACTCAAATCCCTTAGGGGACTCCTCTTTAATTATTACCATGAAAACTGTCCAGACTCCTGAGACAGATCATTGGGATTTAATGGACTTCTTTAGTAAACATACCATTACCTACATACATAAATATTTTGTTCCCTGCCTCGTCACAGCAGTGTGATGTCATTGCTGCAATTAGTAACATTATGACTCTATTTAAGTCACCATTTATGTGGGTAACATTTCTCAGTGCCTGACATATTATCAGATATAATTAGACCAGACAGTCTTAAATCAATAAATAATTATAAATCATTATTATCATAACCAAGAAAGTTACTAATTGCAGATTTAACAATCCAGAGAACTGGCCCTCCTGATTGAGCCTGGCTTCTCCCAAAGTTTTTTTCTCCATCTATACATCATGGTTCCTTGCCACATTCGCTCTGTTGGCTTTTTTTACTGAGAGACTGCTGACATCTAACTTAGCTTAGGGTTTTGTAAATTGTTAATACTGCTTCTAGCAGAATCATGTAATTACAGTCCAAAATACTCTAATTTGTTTTCTTAATTCCCTTTGTCTCCAATTCTTTTTCATTCTCATTTTTTGTGTAATGAAAAAGGTATTTTCATTGTATGTATTTTGCGTAGGTATGTATTTTACTTTTGTGTGGTGTGTGTATTTTATGGTACTGTTAGGTTTGCGAACAGGAAGAACCCAGATGCAGGCAGCGATACAAAGCAAGACTTTATTAAACAATAAAGACCACAACTGAAGAAATAACTAATAAACAAACAAGCCACCCGAGGGTGATAAGAACAGGTTTGGAAAACCAAGAAATAAAAATGCACAAGACAAAAACTTAAGTAAAGACTAAAAAACGAATACTAAACAAACAACCTTAGAACAAAATACTAAACTGGATATAAATAAACAACAGATGAAAACGTTAACAATGAACTCTGGCACAGACTAGACTAAACACTAAACTAAGATAGAAACATAACAGATAACACTGACTAAACTATGACTCTAACAAGGAACTAGACAGAAAACGCTAAACACAGCACGAGGCAAGACTAAGACAAATATCAATTAACAAGAAAACAGAAACAATAACAGGCTTAAACACGACAGGAACAACAACAGGCTTGAACATGACTGGAACAACAACAGGCCTAAACACGACAGGAACAACAACAGGCTTGAACACGACAGGCTACGACAGCGACGCACAAGAAAACAGCGAGCCAGAATAATGAGCATGGAGACAGTGCTCTCACAGACAGCAGGCAAACTCAATCACAGCAACAACCATCAAACAGCAACCACTGGAGACAACACGGACCAACACAAGACAGCGAACACGAGGGCAATAAATACACGGGGAGAAAATGAAAGCGACAGGTGTGCGACATTAACAGAAACGAGTAAACGAGAGAACAAGGAGGCGGGGTAATGACGCAAGACAGGAGAGCACATGGCTAATGAATATGCGATTAGCCATGTGCTTCCACACGTAACGCACGCCCAGAGTGCGAGTTTAAACTCCGACTCTAATCGTAACTAAGACGATACAAGATGAGTCGGCGTCTAAGCCCCGCGCTCTGACACATAAGACAGAGTCAGGATCCTATTCCCAGGTACTATTGGTATACCATATACCCGTCCCATAGGATGTTATCCTTTTACATGATGTTATCTTTTTACATGCCATCTCCATGTAAGATGGAACAGCATACCTTACTTAGTGTGATTTTGTAGTTTTATTCATTCAGTCAACCATTTATTTATAAATGTACTATAAACCTAGTATGCCTCACACATTATTTGCAATAATGCCATGTATTTTGTTTTAAACATGTCTGACATTTGTTCTGTGGTGCATACTTCTTTTTCTGGATAAAACTTTGGAACGTAACTCATCCTGCACGGTTTGTCATAGACCCATGAATGAGGTGACAAATTGACTAACTTATTAAGGAGAGGTGTGCTATGACTCTTACAAGCAATCAGGTGTACAATGTTTTTAGGGTGTGCGAAAAAGTGGTGAAACATATTATAGACTTAACATTGGGCTGAATTTTGTGAAGTTATAGCTCCGCATCAGAATGTCATACAGACTTGGGGGTGGGCTCATATCGCTCGGCTTAGCAAGCAGCAACTAATGGTGACATTACAACATCATAACCACACCCTGGCAACCAGTTACAGTATGTGATAAAGTCACATAAGCTGCCGCCGCTGGGGAGACGGCACTGGCACAAACACACACATATACATACACACCCGCTTACTCACCTCATTCATTCTCTGCACCATTCCTCCCTGCTGTTGCCGCTATCAGAGTAGCGGGTGCACACGCAATCGTGATAGCACATGGACATTCTCCCATTTCAACACTCTCCTGTCTGTACGCATTTCCCAGTCATTTCATACACATACACTGCACTTGTTGTGTCGTTTCGTCTCTGTGATGTTTGTCTGTTTGGCAAAGTCAGTCTACCGGTGGGAAACTTCGCGCAGGCCAAACCGAACGAATGAGCAGCAGCCGGTTATGACATCATGGGTTTGGGTCGCTGCTGCAGCGCAACCGGAAGCAGGCGAAACCATTGTGTATTTTGAATAGGTGTTTTTGTGTGTATTTAAGTGTGGAAATTATGTGTTAAATGTATTATGTGTTAAAGGATTATATGTTTTATTATTACATGGAGAGCGGAAATGAATTATTATTGATTCATTATAATAGATGTCAAATAAATGTGCTATTTGTGTGGGTATTAAATGTTATACTTACCTATGAAGGGTATGGTCCAGAAAGGGGCGGGGTTTGGCCTATATAAGCCGAGGCCAAACCCAAAACCAGTGCTTGTTTACCAAGTCGAATTCATCACATTTGGTGGCAGCGGTGGGATGGCTACTCGCAAGACAGCGCCAAAAGGTAGAAAACCCACGTTCCCAAGTGAAGACGTCTAAGGAGAAGGCGGCCTGGAATTCTGTTGAGACTCCGGAGCATGAGGAGGGGGCTATGAGTCTTCCCAGAGTCTCCCAAAAGTCCAGTCCACCAACGACCAGGCCAGGCACTCCTGACGCTACAGCTGGCGAGGGAATGATTTCCCTCATGAGCAGATTCCTCAACACTCAGGAGCAGAGAGGGGAGCGATATCTGCAGGAGCTCCGAGGTCTTTGTATGTCCATCATGCAGTCGATTCGTCCTGCTGAGACCTAGCTCGACGCGGGAAGCGTACGATTGGAGCTGCCGACGCCAGCGCCACAGGTATCCACAAGACAAAGACCTGCCTACATCCAAGACTCCCCAAACGTCACAGCGCCAAGAGACGCATTGGGCTGATCCAAAGATGCCGAGCTTCCAGCAGGGGGAAGATATGGAGAATTATCTTCGGCGGTTTGAACGTCTGGCCAGGACCTGGAGGTGGCCTGAGGAGGAGTGGAGCTATCGTCTGGTTTCGTTGCTGACAGGGCAAGCATTGGAGGCATACCTGGCAATGGACAAGGAGCGGGCGGCGGACTACACTGATCTGAAGGAAGTTCAACATCTCTGCAGAGACCTACCGTCAATGCTTCCGATCAACTACAGTCCCAGGGCGGGACTAAGGGCCCTAAAAAGTCACGTCGCCAATGGCGGCTTGAGAAGTACCTGGGTACCCCAGCTTCTGAGGCCTCAGTGGAGGGTCTTGAAGTTAATGGCTTGAAGGTGCCAGGGAAAATAGCACAGCTTCAAAGGGAAGATGAAACTTTAAAGCCCTTGTTTGTTAAAGCTGAGTGTGATAAAACATAAAATCTGTGCAATGAATAGTATGTAGTGATGAATGGTGTGTTGTATTTGCAAACCAATGATGTTATGTGTTTAACTGTACCATCTTGTTGTCGTCCGTTTGTTCTGCACCTTGCACACACTGTTCCATTGGCTGGCCACCTGGGCCAACAGAAAACATATTCACGCATTAGCTCACGATTTTACTGGCCCACACTCTACACTGATGTACAAACACACTGTAACACATGTGCTATCTGCCAAAAGACAAGTGCTGTGTCCCAGCGGGGCAGAGCACCCCTGCTACCTCTTCCTGTTATCTCTGCTCCTTTTAGGCGAATCGCCATGGACATTGTGGGACCGTTGGAAAAGAGCAGTGCTGGAGAGCATCTCCAACATCTCCAACAAACACTTAAGAGGATAAAGGAAGCAGGACTGACTTTAAACGTGGAAAAATGCAAGTGGGCAAGGCAAGAAGCAGACTACCTGGGGTATCACCTGGGCAATGGACAGCTGAGACCACAGATGGACAAGGTGGAGGCCATTCGAAGGAGCCCACGACCAAAGACCAAGAAAGAGGTGAGGTCGTTCTTAGGACTGCTGGGCTGATACAGAGGATTTGTACCAAACTTCGCCTCCATAGCGGCTGCTCTGTCCAACCTGCTGTCCAAGATGGTGAAAAACCATATTCCCTGGACCTATTCCCTGGCATCGACTTTACCAAGTCGATGCAAGAGTGCTACTGCGGTGCCTCAAGCAAACCCAAAACCCCTTCGTATACTGTTGATACCTGTTTATGTATATATATCATTGTTGGATTATTTTCTGGTTTATTTTCCTTTTTGTTGTTACTTTGATACTTTGGATTTTTGTCATTTTTGTGTGCACTTGTAGATATTCTTGACTGTGGATAAACTTTCTGGCACTGTAAATAAATTTCACCTCGCACGAAAGTGCTTTGCGAGTAAGCCATCATTTCTTTTTACATCCTTCACGGACATACCCTTTTCCCCAAAGGCTAGCTGGTGAGCTCGTATTCATCACACAGTACCCTAGCAACCACCCCATAGACTTCCATTAAAACAAATTCCATAGATGTAACATTGGGTAGATCTTTGTGATGTCATAGCTCCGCATCAGAATGTTTTAAAGACTTGGGGGCGGACTCATATCTCTCGGCGTGGTAAGCAGTAACAAATTGTGCTGTTTCAACTTCACAACCATGCCCTAGCAACCTGTTACAATACCATAACAACCATCACATTGACCATTTCCATTTTTCCATTTAAAAAGATGAGAGGCATCCCTGTTGACTCTCTAGCTACACCCTAGCAATTATGTTGTAAAATGAATAAGCCATATCTAAGCATTAGAACTTGTAGAGACATGTGGGTGGGTTTATTTGACTTGTTAATCCTTACTAGACATTTCCTGTCTAAATATTTTCCTCTAAATGATTGAGTAGTTAAGGATTTTACTTTGGCTTTGTTAGTTTGCTGTATTTCCATTTTTAGGAAGGTGCCTAACGCACAGAGGTTTCCAGAAAACACAATAAACTGTTTAAACAGGGTTTCATAATTTGTCTTCTCATATTTCATGCAGCTTTTGCAATACTTCTTTGTTCCCCAGTAATAGAAAACACATGATTACATTTTGTGGTGTGGATCTGTGTTTGTGTTACTGTACTTGTGTAAGTCATTGTGCCTCATTGATGATACAGTAGCAGTTTTGTGTAAATTGAAAAGATAAAAAAAATTAAGAATTAGCACTAACGTGTTACATTATCTATTCCTATCGCAGTCTCTTTAATCAAATATCAACCAATAACAGGCTAAAGTCCTGTGTGCACCAAAGTTTCAAATTGATTAACCAATATTGTGAGTCTGGGTCAGGAACATGTTTTTCTGATATCTGAAATCTAAGCAGCTAAAAAACTAAAAAAGACCTGAAGTGCTTTTCTTTGCTACAAAGTCCAGGGAAAGACAACTGTAAGTCTTTACAATCCACTCACAGTTCTCCACTCATGGAGAAGTTTTCTCTTCTTCTTTTCTCTGCTCTGCAACACTTTTATGACCCAGCCTCATGACTCACTCAGTTGTAACCGGCCAGCAGACTTGTGGAAACAAATCTTTTGTCATGTGAACTCTCTGCCTTCTCCTTTAAAAGGAAGGATGATGAAGATGATTTTTAGCTCAATTTAAACATTAAAACAACATTACTCAAACATACAAAAACTCAAACAAACAATGAAAGAATCAGTTTCAGATATAGAAGGGAACAGACATAAATTGTATAAATTACAACACATAAAACATCTGACAACTTCACATGTATGACAAACACTTTTCCTAAGAAACACAGTTAAACTGAAAAGTTTAACTGTATGTTCAGTATATAGTGCCTGAACACATATATGAAACACTGAATTTAGTTATTATACGTCAAAACCTCATTGCTCATTTTGGCTGTAAAGTGACATGTTTTAAGCATGAGCTGATTTCTGTCATATAACTTCAGCAAATCTTTGCACATCATTCAACCTTTACAGTTGAATTAAAAAAAATATGTGGTATACTGCAAATGAGCTACTGTAAGGTTATACGAAACATAACACAAAAAACTAATTTATGTCATTAGGCCCAACTCCCTTAATTAAATTAAAATGTTATGCAGAATCTTTAGGGATGTATTTTTTCAACCGTGTCGTAACTAGTCACTACGCCACAGCACACATCAAAAGGTATCTATCCCATGTTAATAACAGTTTTTGCCCTAACCAGTCGTGACAGTGATACGAGTGTCACGGAAACACCATGCTCCATCCCCATTTAACGATCACACTCACCCGATTACTAATCACCTACACCTGACATTATTCACCACCACTATAAGAGCACACACATACCTCAGTCACATTGTGTGGTCTCCACATTGGAAGCAGACTCATCTCCATGTACCTCTATTTACCTGTTTCTGAAGAACGCTATCGTCCTCGTCTCCCTTGTGTGTGTGTGTGTGTGCGCGCATACACATGCATGCGTCCTAATAATTTTAACGATGCAAACGCCATTATCATAGTCCAGGAAGCACCCTCCTGCTTTTTGGCCTTAGAAACCACAAAACCCTAAAAAAATCCAAACACTGTGTATTCTCTAACCCCGATGGTGCACCCCTGTAGTCTGGTCGCGGTACTACACCCACATCACTAAAAATTAGCATACCACACACAAGTGTAAGTTTGAAGGCCTATGATTGGCTGGTCAAAAGATTGCGCGTCGGTGATTGGCCATTAGTGTTGGGACATGGTTAAGTCTCAACACTAAATCCCAAACCCCCCCCAGACCACTCATCAGATGCTCTAAATCGGTTCTAAAGGTTCGACTGTTTTGAACACACTAATTGGCACAAGCTGCAACTGTTGGCAAAACAACCAACTTGAAGGAATATACTCCAATTTTGATTGACTATATCAGCAAGCAACTAATGACGTTAATGTCTCAAAGACCATCACCACATGCTCCAACCAGAAACCGTGGATGACTCCTAAGGTGCGTGTGCTGCTGCAGTTCAGAGACTCCGCCTTCAGAGCAAGAGACAAAGGCAAGGGCCAAACTATTCCAGGCCATCAGTGCGTCAAAAACATTCAAAAGTACCAAATAACATTCCTGGCAAAGTGCTCAGGAAATGTGCAAACCAGCTACCAGAGGTCCTCACAGACATCTTCAACATTTCCCTGAACATTGCTGTTGTTCCAACATGCCATCATTATCTCCATGCCAAAGAAGTCTACAGTGTCAGGCCTGAATGACTACTGTCCCATCGCACTCACACCCATCGTTATGAGGTGCTTTGAAAAGCTCGTCATGAGGCATATCAAAACCCTGCTGCCACCTTCACTGGACCCTATGCAGCAACGTATCATCTGACCCGCTCCACAGACAATGCCATTGCGACAACATTCCACCTTGTCCCACACACCTGGACAAGAAGAACACTTATGTACGGATGCTGTTCATTGACTTCAGTTCAGCATTCAACACCATAATCCCTCAGCACCTGATTGGAAAGCTGAGCCTGCTGGGAATGAACACCTCCCTCTGCAACTGGATCCTGGACTTCCTGACTGAGAGACCTCAGTCAGTCCAGATCAGGAATAGCATTTCCATCACCACCACATTGGGCACTGAGGCCCCACGGGGCTGTGTGCTTAGCTACAATTCTGCAGCAATCTATAGCTCAAACCACATCATCAAGTTCGCCAGTGACATGACCGTGGTGGATCCCATTAGCAAAAACGATGAGTCAGCATATAGGGAGGAGGTGCAACATCCTCCACTGTACATGGATGGATCCTCTGATCCTCAAGAGCACCAAATATCCTGGTGTTTCTGTTTTGGAGAGCCTTACCTGGTTCCTCAACACAAGCTTCATCACAAAGAAAGCCCGGCAGCGCCACTAATTCCAATAAAGGCGTAGCTTTCCTGTAGCTCAGTGGTTAGAGCATGGCGTTAACAACGCCAAGGTCATGGGTTCGATCCCAGGGATTGCACATACTCAATGTATAATGATCAATGTGTAGTATAATGCAATGTAAGTCGCTTTGGATAAAAGCGTCTGCCAAATGCCTAAATGTAAATGTAAAGGCTAAGAAAAGCACACCTTCCACTCCCAATTCTGACCACATTCTACAGTGGGGCCATCGAGAACATCTTGTGCAGCTGCATTATTGTATCATTTGTGAATTGCACCATCTTGGACCCTGCAGCAGATGAGCACAGCAGAGAAGATTACAAGAGAGTAATGGATGACCCCACAAAACCCTCCCACACATTCTTCCCCCTTCTGTCAGTAAATGAATGTGGATATACTGGAGATTAAAGGGATAGTTCATCCAAAAACTAACATTTACTGTTAGTGTACTTACCCTCAGGCCGTCCGAAGAGCTGATGACATTATTTATAATGAAAATTGATCATTTATAAAATTCACGATGAAAGTTGTCAGGTTAAGATTCAAAAGGCATTTATAGACAACACAAAAGTAACCTCTGCAGCTCCTGATGATATATTGAAGTCTTATGAAGCGAAAAGATCAGACTGTGCAAGAAACAGAGTTGAATTTAATGCTACTGAAGAAAAATGTCACTTAAACTCCTGTAGCTCAGTTGGTAGAGCATTGCGTTAGCAGTGCTACTGATAAAATGTATAACTTGAATGTTAAGTTGTTTTGGCTAAAAGTGTCTGCCAAATGCAAAAAAACTAATAATACACTGTTTCTGTCAATACAAAAATTTGTAAAAATAATATTAAATGTATCACTGCAAATGAATCCCAAATCTACTCTAGCTTTGTATTAATCTTGCTAGTACTATGAACTTTGCACTGTGTGATACATTTATAGTGGGTTTTTATAATGTTAAATAACCAAATGTAAATGTACATCTAATGGTTTGGGTGAGGTAAGGGTGACACTCTTGTGGCGTACCACCTGCATCCCCGACCCAGCCCGGCCCATTCTTGAGATTGACCACACTTTACCTTATGTCACAAAACAAACTTTTCTTCCTTGACATTTGACTTAATAATTAGTACACTTTTAACACCTAATAAAAGCTGTATTGTTTTCTAAATATTACACACCAGGGCATGAAATTCAGCGCAGGCTTGTAGTATTGCCACTTTTTGTTTCTCGCTAATAATCCATGAAATTCCTGTGAATATTTACAAATCTGTGAATTAAAGATCAACAAATGAACAGATCAACAAATGAAATACTTTTTTTTAGTCTGTAATTTCATAATCAGCGTGAGTGAATCAGTGTACAAGACTTGTTTCGTGGAGTAAATCTTCTGTACTTTTTATCCAGACTCACAAACTTAATATTCAAGGTTTACTCCCTGAAAGTATTGTGCTATACGCAGAATAATATTGTGAGGTTTTTACTGTTGGTCTAAGGGTTCTTGGTTAAACAGCCATTGAGTTTAATAGATTACAGAGTCTGTTTCAAAAATACAGAAGGCTTACTCCCCACAACAAGTCTTGCGCTATATACAGAATAATATTCTGCTTTGAAATATATATTGCAAAACAACACTATACAAAAACATTGAATTGAGTAAAGCAGATCCTCCTAAAAATGCAGTGATAGTTTACAATGTGTTTCTACAGTGACTCCTACAAACCCCACCCCCAAAATTCATCATTCCTCAGTATGAGCTTCTAAATGGGCAATTCCCCCATACACTAATGTTACTGTGTTTAAGTTTATTATTATTAAGTGTACAGTGAATCTAGAGTTCTTTAGCTTTATTGGTGCCATGCCATAAACTCACAGCAAACAGGACTGAACCGTGGCTCCAAAACTGTGATATGAACCAAACCATCGCATTGGTATATCGTTACAGCCCTAGTATGTATGAATTAAAAGGAGCAGGTGAAAAACCATACAACATTATCAGACAATTTTTAAGCTGTGTACTTTAGGACCCAAATATTTTACACTGAAGTTAGATGCATTATTTCATAGAATTAACCCTTTACAGTGTGCAAAGCAAAATAATTTAATGTTTGTTGTTGTGTTACTGTGATGTTACACTGCTGAGGGGCTGTCTGCTTGTACACCATTGTTCGTAAACTATTGAACTATTAAAATATTAATGATCATGCAAAGTTGCTCCTTTGACAGAATAAGACCCAGAGAAATGTCCATGTCATTTGTTGTGATGTGCAGCATTACCTGCTGATGACCAGCACCAGCTGATCTGTGCAGGACTTGATGCAGTTCTGGGCTTCCCTGTGTGTCATGCTCTCTGTGCTGTGTCCATTAATAGCCAGGATTGTGTCTCCAGGGCTAAGATTGCTCAGTGCTGCTTTACTTCCAGATGATATCTGGCAAAAGAAAATGGTGAAAAGGTTAGGAAGTACCACACCCTAACCAAACACTAAAGTGCCTGGAGGCAAAGGATCTGTTACTGCCTGACTCAAAACCTTCACCAATCACAGATCATCACTCAGTTAACAGATTTATTTATACACAACTCTCTGTCATCATTCTCCCTATAAGGACAATTTATTTCTAAGGTCTGTCAACATACCAAGCACTGAAAGTGCGAATGTCCCTATTGAAGCAAAGCATTACTATTATTATCCGACATGCTTCTTCTTTTTCTTAACAACATTTCTACATTTCCCACACGGTTTGTCATAGACCTATGAATGAGGTGTCAAATCAAGCGGCTTATTGTGGTGGGGTGTGCTAGTGATTGGATATACATATAATAATACATATATATATAGATATAATGTTTTTGGAGCGTATGAAAAAGTGAGCGAAAAAATTCCATAGACTTAACATTGGGCTAAATTTTGTAACATTATAGCTCTGCATCAGAATATCGTAGAGACATGGGGGTGGGCTCATATCGCAAGCTTTGTAAGCAGCAACACATGGTAAGATTTCAACTTCATAGCCATACCCTAGCAACCACCCCTTTGACTTCCATTGAAAAAAATCCCATAGACTTAACATTGGGCAGATCTTTGTGATGTTACAGCTCTGCATCAGAATGTTGTAAAGACTTGAGGGTGGACTCAAATCGCTCGGCTTAGTAAGCAGCAACAAATGATAGCATTTTAAACTTCACTAACCATGCCCTAGCAACCAGTTACAGTACCCTAGCAACCACCCCAATCACTTTCATTGAATAAGGTGAGAGGCATCAGAACATTGTAGAGATGTGGGTGGCCTCTTTTGACTCAGACTGTCAAGTAGTCTTTAATAATTACCATGGAAACTGTCCAGCCATGCCCTAGCAACCATTTGGAGCAGCCTAGCAACCAACATGAATTAGCTATATCTCAGCACCAGAACATCATAGAGACATGGGAGTTGGCTCTTTTGATTCACACACATATCCATCTATTGTATAGGTATTGCCCTGGCAACTTCCTGACCACACCCCAGCAACCATTTATATCACCCTAGCAACCTCATAACATCATGAATAAGCCATATTTTAGTATATTTGTCATGCTGAGTCTAGCATAATCAATACTAGCATTATGCTAAGTCATGCTAGTATCATGCTACCATCATGTTAAGTCATGTTAACATCATGTAATTTCATCCTAAAACATGCTAATATCATGCTAAATTGTGTTAACATCGTTTAAATATCCCCCACTTTTGTAACGGCAAGCACCACTCACATTTTCTTCAGGAAATCTAATTATAATTATTTTTTAATGGTTATTATTACTAACAGTGTTGCCATGGTGAGGCAATTAATTAATAGCAAAAAATTGAAACAGAAAGTGGCTCATATCTGCTGCGCACATTGAGTAATTTTGTTCAAATTTGAGCTGTATGTTTGGGTCTGGGGACTGATGACATAGATGTGGCTATTGTGAGTCACAGTCATAGTGCCCCCAACTGGCAGAAGGAACTGAAGTTTGTCACAACAGTTATTTAAAACATTCTTTAAAATAGTCCACAATTATTTTTGTAGTTCAATGCATGAAAGTGCGAGGGGCCCTATTGTTTTCCTTAGGATTATTATTATTTATATATTATATATAATTTCTATTATTATTATATATTATGTTTTTAATGGGATTCTTTTTTTCTTTTTAATTTCAAGCTTTCAGGGCCTTTGGGTCCCTTAACATGCTCAAAATTTTGCACACACTTCAGAGTCATTGGCCATTACGGCTAGGCAAAGGCTAACAAGTGTTTGAGGCTGAGCTGTTTCTTGGCCATGCTTTGGTGTATTCACACGAAACTTAGTCCATGTCTTCACAGGCATGACCTGAGAATAAAAGCACAGTTTTGTCACAGCGCAGTTACTAAAAATGGCTATTTTTGCTTATAACTTTTAAAAACACTTTGGTCTAAAATCATGAGAGTGGTCTCTTTAGATTCCTTGAGCCATGCCGAGTCAAACGATATGCGATGGTCTTTTGGGCGTTGACCATTTTGAATTTGACATTAAATGCAATATTAATCAAACGCAATTGTGTATTATTATAAAACTTGGTATGGTTCATCATCACCACAGTCTGTGCTGACCTGCAAAGTTTGGGGATGGAAAGCGATATAGAGATATAACAGATATGACAGAATTTATGTAAAATGCTTATAACACATGACTGAAATTGCATACTGTCATGCAACAATGAAATACATACAGTGTCAACAAATTTGATGGCAAACATAATAACTGTAAATGAGGCTGTAGCTCTACAAAACTTTTGTGATTTAAAACTTTGTAGGTGTCACCGTCACAATATCCTGACAGACAAATTCGTTAAAAATTAGAAATTGTTTTATTGTGTTATAGTGGGTTTATGTTTTCTTTAACTGTGTTACCAAATTTCATTTTCAGAAATGTCCAAAAATATTTTTGTTGGTGCTGTTCAATTTATCATGTTCAAAAACTTTGAAACTTGGTACACACGTCAGAATCGTTGGCCATTAGGCCTGGGCAAAGGTTGACACATGGGCTAGACAGGGCTCGGTAGCACCCCCTGGTACAGGGCACAAAAGCATGCACATATTTTGTTCATAAACATGAGAGGAGATGTTTTTTTGCGTGTGTTGATCATCATTATGCTATACAAGTTGTTGATTAATGTTAACTTTAATGTCAACAATTAATGTCAACCAAGCACACATGTACAACCCTAAATATTTAGCAAACAGATACTCTTGACCTTGTAAACAGGGCAAATCAGGGGAGGACAACTGAGGTGAGTGATCCCACTGAGGGGAAAACATGGTTTCAGACATCCATCTGGAATAATCAAGTCAGTTATGGTTATGGAAAAGCAAGTATTTTAGTGCAAAACATTGTCCATACATAAAAAACATGTACATGC
This sequence comes from Botia kubotai, assembly GCA_036877585.1. Taxonomy (NCBI): domain Eukaryota; kingdom Metazoa; phylum Chordata; class Actinopteri; order Cypriniformes; family Botiidae; genus Botia; species Botia kubotai. The sequence continues at coordinate 18,449 of JAZGTI010002742.1, read as the reverse complement.
AATCAGTTCACCAGTTCACCAAAGTTCACCAGTCAGTGCTAAAATATGTGTTGTATTCTGTACAGTGTTTTATTATTACAAACTCCACAAAAACCCCACAGTTAGACACAGTTAGTTACTGAAGGGCTTTTTGAACAAGCATTTGTAACTCTGATTTGGAAAACAGTAGACATACAGAACATGCAATGTCACAAACTGATTAATGCTCCTCAACAGCCTGATGGTGTGAGCGTTAAACAAACGTTCACTATATGTAGCTATAAAAACTATATTCAGTTAAAGTCACATGACTTTGTCGTTAAAATCAAAGAAAATGAAAGGTGCAAGCAGTGTTGATCAGGCCTTCGCATCTGTGCCACCGCATAGTGAATGATGCATTTAAGCAAGTATACAGGAGGATTTTGTCAAAGTCCTTTATAGGTGTCACATTATGGGATTAATTTTGTGGCAATAAAAATAAATGCAAACTTTGAAGCGTAGACTGAACAGTAGACTAAACAAACTGAAAGACTGAACACACTCTGAAAATAAAAACAATAAACTTAATGGCAAAAGTGAAGCATCGTTTTCAAACAAACTGTATTTTTTAAAAACTGTTTTCTAATCGTCCTTTTTAGCAAATCAGAGTTGGTCTGGCTCTGTGATGCGCATCCCTCACATATTCTGTAATCATGTTGGAAAGGTCACACTGTACATAGGTGGAGGTATATAACTTTTTGTTTTCTGAAAATGACTGATTGTTTTTCAGCATTTCAGCATTATTAGTTGGCTGGGGTCAAGAGGAGCAATTTGAAGCTACATTAAAAACTTTACTTTGTACCTTCAAAACAGTGAACCCTGTTGAATTGCATTAGATGGAAAAATCTAACCTTAAGATTGAGGACATTTTTATTTTGGGATGGACATATGCTTCAAGTAATATTTTATTAGGTGACATTTACTTTCAATTAAGTATTATATCGGTGTGGTATCTGTACTGGACTTTGTACACTGTGTAGAGAACTTGAGTACTTTTTCCACCACTGTTCAAAATTGAATCGATGTTTTTATGCTTTTGGCAGTCAACAGCATGAAATTTACCATAATTTACCACATGTGAACCTCTATTAAATGTAAACTGGGTCATATTTTCTTTCAGCCTGAGCAGTTGTGCATAATATTGGCATGTTACCCAGGCCGGGGCTATCATTTTGTAGCATTTGATTTAATTTGAGGGCACAGACTTTAATTGCGTCTGTGATGCTGAACAACTCTGAACCTTAATAAATAATGTCACAAGGGCTCCAGAGACTGCAGACAGTGTATTTGTCTAGCATGTCTTCACAGAGCTATAACAAGAAAGACTCTGGATGCAATATATTACCCTGTGTAAAAGATGGTGTTTGCTGAACTGGTTCGGACAACAAAATCTTCACAGTTTTTTGCTTGTCTGCTCTTGTGTTTTTTAGTGGTGTCAGAAAACTTGGTGAGACGCTGCATTATTGCTTCATTCTCTTTGACATGAGACTGTGATATGATATGTTTGGTGACCCAAACTTGGAATTTGTCCCCTGCATTTAACCCATCCAGTTAGTGCACACAAATTAGGAGCAGTGAGTTGTGAAAACACACTGAAAACTGTGAACAGACATCTGAAGCAGAGGGCAGCACTGCGGCACCCTCGGCAGCAATCGGGGAAAGGTGTCTTGCACAAGGGCACCTCAGATGTTTCTTTCCAACATTGAGAATCAATATTGCAACCTTCTGGTTACAGGTCTGACTCTCTAACCAGTAGTCTTAACTGCCCCTATGTGAGAATATGCTTACTGTACAAAAAAACATTAAACATTAAAAAACATATATAAATAAATACTCCACATATTATATCCCACATATTATCAACACATTCCGTATGAAATTTGTCTTTTAAACTGCTTCCTCTAATAGGAGGTTTCTGACCGATAATTATATTTGATCAGAGAAAAATGGTCTTTATGGTCAGCAACAGACATTTTTCCTCACACACTGTGGGAAGCAGATGTAATTCTTTATGTGGATGTAAATGCAAAAGTCATACAGTGGCAGATTGACTCTATCACTTTTGTTCTACAACTCTTGGTGTTGATGAGTCTTTCACCAGCTGCAAACATGACCAAGCTGTTATCTTTACAAGAGACATTTCTCTGGCCTGCACAGCATCAGCAGTAATCATCGCAAGAACTATTTTATTTACAGAAAATTTGGAAACATCTAAATTTTGTTTAAACATTTTATAGCAGCGCCAAAACCCTACTTGAATACTGTAGAGTACATATTTTATGGAACAAAATAATGATCATTTTATTTCAGATAAAGCTCTGCTTTTACTTTTCTAAAGTGAAATTAAGTTATAAGAGGAAGTAGAATAAGATTTCTACTGTAAGAGACATTAACAGACTGCCCGTATGACCAGCTCTCTACAGACTGATTTAGCTTTCATTCATTTAAGTCAATGGGCATAGAGCAGAAAAACCATAAAGGAGATCTTCACCCCTTTCATATTTTAACTATTTGCTCTAGACAGAAATCTGATGAAACGGGCACTTGTGTCACATATTTTTGTCTCCTGATCACAGAAATCTCACATGATCTCCTCTAGAGTTTTAGTGCGATCACATGTTAGTTTCAGTATAAAAACTAAACATCTGATCTGAGCTATTCTGTCCACGTGAATGTTATAGTGTTGCAAACTGTTAACAGCTATGTTTTGAAGATAAAGTTTCCTGAGTTAGAGCCTAACTGAGCAATACAACTCCTATAGGTGTGGTCAAATATATAATACAATTATGTTATGGTAAACAGCTAAAAACAGGAGTACAGTCAGATACGACGTGAGTTCTAGAATGGCGCGTCGCGTCGAACACTCGCAATGCAGATTGGTTATTACAATTCTAGGCATTTTCTTGCGCTGTGGGTCGCGATGGGTGGACCGCTTAGAAAGAAACAACAAAAACTTCTGTTTCGTTTTTGAAGATGTATAGCCTACCAAAACATGTGGCATGCCGTTATGCAGAAATACAGCAATATATAAACAGACATATGACAAAAACAGAAGAAAAAGTAGTGACGTACTCTTGAAATGATGAGTGGCGTGTTGAAGTCCCGTCCGCCCACCAGCCTAAAACCCCACGGCGACGGACCGCTGAGAGTCACGGTGTGAGACATACCGAAGTCAAACAGAATTCAACTGAAAGCGGTTCAGAGAAAATATGCGCTCTGTTCAATCACCCTTTAAATAAAACAGTAGAGCTGACGAGTGAGGGGGCGCTAAACACACACTGGAGAGCGAGGGAGGTACCACAGAGAGGCTGTGAGAACCATACACAATCAACACCTACATACACATTATACAAACACAATATACAACCCATTCAACACCACACAACTGCATAACCATTATACAAACCATATACAACACTACACAACCACATACGGATTAACAAACACCCGTATTGTAGTCAAGACCAAGACTTTGAGAGGCTGAGATCAAAACCATGGCATGGGGAGATCACGACCAGCACTCCCTAAATTCACAAAAATTCTAAAGCAGAATTTTTGTATAAGATTTTTGCTTTGGTTTCTTTGAGCAAAAACACAAACACTAAGGAGCTAAACATGCTTATTTTCCATGTTTTATTTGGGAATTTGTGGGCCTTTCTATTTTGCTGACAGATTTCTTTGATGACAATCCCCCGGTCATCTCTTACTGGCACAACAGTAATAAAAGAAATACAATTAAAAATAAGTTTTTGATTGCATTTAAAGCAGTAAGTTTTATATCCAATGACATTAATGATGTTAACAGATAAATCAGACAATGCACCAGTAATAGTTCCGCAGTTGTGGTCTTGACCAGACTTGAAATAAAAGACTTGAGTCCTCTGAGACCAGAATAAAACAAAGACCAAATGCAGTCAAGGCCAAGACATCAAAAACGGTCTTAAAGACCGGGCTCGAGTATTACAACACTAACGAACACCATAGGCAACACATTCAACACTACACAACCACATACGCATTATACAAACACCATACACAACTCACTCAACACTACCAACTACAAACAGATTATACAAACGCCATACAACTCATTCAACCCAAAGTACATACACATTATAAAAACATAATATTTAAGATGTTACACAACAGATGATTAGACTGCACAATTCCTACATTTGATAAAGAGCTGTTGATTTTATAATTCAGTTTTCAACTAGCCCTTTTTACAATGTTGCATTGTTTTAAAGCAGCTATAATGAAAATTAAAACAGAAAACAGAAAAATTATATAACACATACTGTGTTACCCTGTACCCTGTATAACACAGAATACAGAATGTGGCATAATTGCAAATTTTTACTGTTCATTATAATATGTATATTAGTAAAACTAATTAGGATACTAAGATTGTAGTTGGTTTATAAATAAAGATTTCACTGAAGTTCAAGTTCAAGTTTATTGTTATAGCGCTTTTCACAATGGCACACTGTTACAAAGCAGCTGTACAAATGAAATATCCTGCTCCGCCTCCCCCGCGCCACCAGAGGGAACCGTCACCAGAATTCTAATCAGTTTACATTCGGCCTACATTATCCATAATGCTGCATACCTGGGACTGCTCACTTCCGCTATCACACCTGTTCCTGATTACCACGCTCTATTTAAACTGGTTCCATTCTCTCACTCACTGCAAAGTCTTGATTTTCCCCCGGCTATCAATCCTGAGTGGTCTTCCCTGCATTCTCAACTCACGATGCACCAACATCAGTTGAACCGATTAACCTCACTTATGGAGGAACTGGTCAAGGCTCTACAAGGAGTACGCCTCGTGCCTCCCAAATCGACGACTGAATGGAATCCTGCAGCCTGCCACCCACTACACTGTCCTCAGTAAGCCCACGTCTAGCCTTTCCAGAAAAATTTGATGGTACCCCCTCCAAGTGCAATGTTTTTTGCTTCAATGCTCTCTTTTTGTAAATCAGCAACCCTCACTATACCCCACTGAGTCTAGTCACATAGCCTTTGTTCGTTCACTACTCTCTGGAAGGACATTGGATTGCTCCAACTGCAGTTTGGAGAATGGATGGATCCATCTTCCCCACATTTGAAATATTCCTCCAACAATTTTGAGAAGTTTTTGAACACCCTGGAGAGGGAAGGAGCCCGGGGAACAGCTTCTGTCCCTCTTCCAAGGGGGTCAAACCGCTGCAGAATTCACTTTAACCTTATGCACCCTGGCTGCACAAACCGTGTGGGTAGAGGATACACTTAAATTATTGTTACGGAGGGGACTCAATCGCGAACTCCAGTCAAAACTAGCCTGCCGGGACGAGGGTAGAGACCTAGGAAGCTATATTGAACTGGCCATTCAAATGGATAATCTGATCCGCTCTCGACGCCCCCCTTCTCCTGGGTTTTGCCAGATTCCAGAAGCTACAGTCTCCTCTGAGCCCATACCATTGGGTTATACTCACTTCACACAAGAAGAACGTGAGCGCCGAATACAACGTCATCTGTGCCTGTATTGCGGCCAACCCGGCCATGTGAAATCCACCTGCTCCATTAGCCAGCAACAAATCGTCATCTGGTGAGTGTTACCACTGTTCCTATTCTCCATCCTACCAATATCACATTGGTACCATATCACCGGTTGAAATCATCTTCACTGACAAAACCATAATAGATTCAGGAGCAGCTGGTAACTTCGTGTCTCATGAGTTTGCTCTCCAGAATAACATCAAACTAACCCCTTGTGATCCCTCACTGGCAGTGGAGGCACTAGACGGCCATGAAATTATACATTGAGGAAGAGCTAGGCAAGGGTTTTATCCATTCATCCAACTCTCCTGCATCCGCTGGATTTTTCTTTGTTAAGAAGAAGGACAGAGGTTTAAGGCCCTGTATTGGAGGAGGAGGAGGACGTGACGTGAGGCCAAGTATGGTGACCCATACTCGGAAATTGTGCTCTGCATTTAACCCATCCAAGTGAACACACACACACTGAACACACACCCGGAGCAGTGGGCAGCCATTGCTGCGGTGCCCGGGGAGCAGTTGGGGGTTCGGTGCCTTGCTCAAGGGTCTCACCTCAGTCGT
>JAZGTI010002741.1:14568-26735 GCA_036877585.1 Botia kubotai | reverse complement strand
CAAAAATAAACAATCATTATTTATATTTCTGAAAGCATTCTTTGTTTACAGCATTTTTTCACACCTGCCTAAAACTTTTGCACAGTACTGTACATGTGAACAACAACCAAAGAAACAACTATTTGAATACAGTAAAAATGGATGGAATAGAAGCAAGTGGCCACATTTGTAAGAAGTCACTAGCCAAATTCAAAAGGGAAATAAGTCAAAAGCAACCAACCTACTTGCTATGTTACTGATTCAAGAAATATTCTATTTTAACTTAGAAGAACTTAATAGAAACCTTGATTTGTTCACCTCAAAATGATTCTTCTTTTTGTTTAACAATTGAAACATTTGACATTTCTCGCTTTTCAAAAAAAAAAAAGTAATTTATTTATTTTTTTTACAAAACACATTGCTGCTGCATGTCTGAAACAGTGTCCTGCAGAATAAGTTGTACCCTAATGGGCTGCTTGTTTCAGTCTGACTGTTTCCTGAGGACATGAATACAGGCACAGCAGCATCTGTTGTGTTACAATGTGAAAACAGTGTGCAAAACAATACATAAAATATATAAATATACATAAAAATATTCAGAGTGGGGCGTTCAGGGAGAAAATAACATCTTTTGAAGGTGAGCAGAGTTCTCAATGTGACCAGACATAGAAATAGAGGCTAGAAATAAACTGGTGCTTTTAGTGAGTCGTTTCAAAATATTACCCGTGAGGACCAAACTGCTTTAAAAAAAAAAAAAGGTCAAACCTGAGCCAGTGATTAAAATAGCATAAACACTATGGACTAAAATGACTAAACACAACAGAGTTACAGAGTGAGTGTTATATTTACGCTGGAGTTTTGGGTGGTAATGCCAAGCACAGTTTGGTTGTTTACAGTTATGGTATTTAATTTGCAAAGGATCTAGCACAATTCAAATTCATCAATTCATCAAATAAAATAAGTATCTCGTTATATTACTTAAAATCACAATCTAATAAAAACAAGAGCTGCTTGTGGAAACAAGCAGGAGGTAAAGATTGACCTTCACCTCCTCTTCACGGCAGGAGGTGAAGATTGACCTGTGCCACTCAATAACAGAAGCCTGTTGACACACTGCTTTAATAACTGCTCATTCTAACAGACTGTTCGTTGGCTCTGCATTCATGGGGCAACTACTGCCTGATAAAACAGGGCAATTCCCCCGCTGAAGAAAATGTTTCGTTTTGAGATCTCACTGACCTTGCAGTGAAGTCAAACAACAGATTGGTGTTGGTCATGTGCTGCCTGGGGAGCTGTTGTCTTTATCAGAATGAACATTTAAACTTCCCCTCTCGTCTCTCATCTCTGTGCTCAGATCATCAGGAGAAGGTCTTCCATTTCAATATGTATATATGTTGTTCTCAAATATGTGTAAATTCACATGATATTACAAGGTACTAACTTTTAGCTACTAACTTCTGATGCGTTTCACCTGAACTGAGTCTTGTTTAAACTAGTGACCACCTCCAAATGTTTTTGAATGACTAGATCACAAGACACCCAACACAGCTAAGACCAGATTTAATTAGGGTAATAATGTACTGCAGGTTCAGAAACAACCAGAAACCTTTGTTTGTTTGTTTGTTTGTTATTGTTGCAGCAATGATTATGAGCAGAAACCAAACACAATTTAAGAGGAAACTGCACGTATTGACTGAACTAATCAGAAAACAGCAATATTTCAATGCCTGATTTCTCAAAGTCATTACAGATAATAATCCAAAACAGCAATATCCATAATAACAATGAAATAAATGTTTTTTGGGGGATTCTTAACTCTTGCAGGTCTAGCCAGAATAATATTAAAGGTATTAATAAAATACTGTCATCTCAGTTTCAACAAAGGAATTTGTTGGCAAAGTAACTGCTAAAGTCACTTTTAGGAGCCCATGAAAGCCATTGTTCCCGTCAAAGTGAATCCTAATGCCAGCTGACATTTAATCTTTCTTATATAAAGCCTCACAGCTGACAATAAACCCTATTATACGAGTTATGGCACCTCAGCACTGTCTGTGTGAAGTAAAGGACAGGAGTGGCACTACAGCCTGTCGAGCTGGAACAGGAGGGACATGCACTCCTTCTATTCCTCCTGCATACCAATCCCTAAACCGACCTCCGGAAACAACAGATGTACGGCACACCTAAGTCTCTGGAATGTCACCAAACCTGTCACCGTCCCTTTTACAACGGACCTGCCAATGTACCGCAGAGTTCGAGGTTTGTCAAATTCAAAATCACGTCAAGCACTTAAATGTTCCAAATGGGAAATTCTGATATTCCAACAGCAGATCTGACATGAGAAAAGGTAACAGGCGGACTGTTCCCCGACCAATCACTGCACGCAAAACTTCAGACACAATTCTGATTGGCTGATTGCAATGGAATTTCTCCAGATTAAGGTTAAAACTATTTGTTAGTTTCACTGAAGACTCTAGACTCTCAGGTCTAATACTGTGGTATCATCAATCTGGTTTAATTGTGGTTGGTCACTTTACATGTTGGTCAGGCAAACTCTTCCTGTCCAACTTAGTGATTCTTAACTAGAATAACACTGCACAGCATTACTGTCAAATTTTTAGCCAATTTTTACAGTTAAGACACCACAAAAACTTGGCAAAATTACAATGGTAAATAAACAGAACATGTTTGAAAGTAGTCTTGAGATGATAGATTGCCATACAGCTCTGTGTTTAACCAACCAGCTCAAGGGTTACAGAGAGTCCTGACAGGACAGAGGCCAGATGATCATTTGCTTTATTCAAACCCACATGTAAATACAGGAGACATGTAAATGAGTTACTTTCAGCTTCCTGGAATTTGATGTCAGGACACAGGTTGTATGTCCCTATATAAAACACTAATAAGAAAGTATTCAACAACATGAATCATCCAAACATAACAAAATCATAGTTCGAACCATAACCAAAGCCAAACTTTCATCCAATCTAAATTCTAAAATAGTAAATAGTAAATTTACTAAAAAGTAAAACTTTATCCCAAAATGACTTAAATTGCTTAATTATAGTACAAATGAGGGACAGCAAAATGTTGTAAAAAAGTAATATGGATGGGAAAGGCCAGCTGGTTGCCAATGTATAGAGAACTAGGTGCTACTAGCAGAGAGGGACAGAGACATCTCTGCTGGTAGAGATAAATGGCTGTTCAGATAGTCTGAACAGCCAGGGGCTTTAAGACAGGGGCTTCTGAGATGTTGACCAGGTTGCAAATTTTTTGTCTGACACCCTTCATTGTCAAATACTGACATTAGTTTAGTATTTTTGTTCTGTGCCTAGAAGAGAGTTACTTGAAAGTAAAAGTGACCTATTTGTCAGATATGGTAACCCATACCCGAAATGTGACCTCTGAATTTAACCCATCACTGGTGAGGAGTTAAATGCAGATGATGATGACACTGCAAGTCGTGAACACGCGCACACACCCGGAGCAGAGGGCAGCACATTACTGCGCCCGGGGAGCAATTAGAGGTTAGGTGCCTTGCTCACGGTCACTTCAGTTGCAACCCCCCAGTGCTGGAATCGAACCAGCAACCTTCTGATTACAAGCCCAACTCACTAACCAGTAGGCCACAACTACCTACTTTAACACAAACATAAATGTTCTTTGAGCCAGTATTGAGCTTTAAAACATGGAAAGGTAGTGAGATCTCATTTCATACCAGTTTTCATATGTTTCATACCAGTTTTATACCAGTTTTATTCATTTCATTTAATACTACAGTTTGAAGCCATTCTGCTGCAGATCCGCATGTGATGTAAAGAATTCCATTCTATTCTAAGTCTCCACTTATTAAATTACTAAGTAAAATTACTATCTAAACAGCCATTTATAAGCACCATTTATTATTTTATTTCTATTTATTTCTTATATTTAGGGTTAGGTTATTCGTTTATTTAGTGTCTGGTCATCTGGGATTTCCGTATGGAGGTAAAGGTTAGGATTGTGATTTTTCAGTAGTTTTATTGCACATCATGAGAGAATATTAGTGTTTGTTGTTCACTGCATCTGATAGAGCATTTGGACCCAGGTGGTATGTGACATCACACTTAACAAAGGGATAAAAGCAGGGGTGTAAATAAGACATCTCACGATATCATATGATATTCTCTCATCCAGTGATACGATATTTGCCAATGCCTTGAAAAATCCAGCGATACAATTCAATTCATTCAGGGGTATTTTGAATGATTTTCAGATAATTCAATATTATATACCTAGTTTACAAAGCCAGCTACATTTTTATTCTCACAAAACTCAGAAATGTAACAAAAATACATAAAATTAATTTTTAATTAAACTCATTAGAACTCAGCAGAAAACTGCACATCCAGTATCCCAATTAGAACATTTACAACAAAAAATACGTTTTAGTTTATATTTTTAAATAAAGAAAAATGAATAATGGGCACATGATTTGAGGTGACAGTGACTATGTCGTCAGCCAAAGTGCTTTCTTCAATTCAATGTTTTCTTTTTAAATGCACTGACAAGTTTGCTGATTTCCCAAGTATTTTAGCTGGCACTGCCAAAGTTCATTAATTACATGGGTTTTTTGTCTGCTCATCTATTTCTCCAAATATTAAATATTTTCATACCCACGATTTTCGTCAAACAGCAAAAACAAAATCTCTGTCTGTTGTTTCACTGCTGCCACCACTCTGTTGCGTCACAATCTGGTGCACAGGTAGGCAATTCCAAGGTGTGTAAGTATGCAGTCCCAACAACAGAATAAACCTACTGGGGTCGCATCATATCCGATTGTGAAAACAGCTCTATCTGGATGCGCTAATCAGCGACAAGCCCGTGGATGCGCTGATCAGCGTCAAGCCCGTGGATGCGCTGATCAGCGACAAGCCCGTGGATGCGCTGATCAGCGACAAGCCCGTGGATGCGCTGATCAGCGACAAGCCCGTGGATGCGCTGATCAGCGACAAGCCTGTGGAGTGGGTCATCCCCTGACCCGGCTGTGGGGTTGACTGTTGCCCTGTCACAGACAGATTGTGGGGGTTGGTGGAGAAAGAGTCTGTGTGTGATCAGGTGCTCACCCATACTCAACCAGGCATGACCAGTGAGTGCAAACACAGCAGTTCTCTGCCTCTGACCTGCAGGTACAACACAGATCCAGCTAAACACATCTCCAGTACAGTCACAACACTGAAACATCAATGCACAGTCTGATCCAGTAAACAGTGTATGCTGTCAACAAAGACAGACTAACAAATAGAAAGTAACTTTAACAATATATTGTTAAAAAGTGAGAAGGTAAATTTGTTAAATATTGCACCACTATTATGGATGTGTCAGGAAGTCTGACTAGTTGTCAAGTGAACTAGCTTATACACACTTTCTTTACAATATATAATTATATACCGTATATTGTTATGGGTTTACTTTAAAGAAAATGAACTGGCTTAAATGAGACGTGGTTTTAGTGTGCTCTGATTTTGTACAGCCATCAGAGCACCGGATTCACAGCTCTTAATAACAGACTTTTACTATCTGATGTGCCTGCCAAGAGTAACATTCTCTGTAAATTTAATCTGTAGTTTTATATTTGTTTGTAAGGACTAAAATAAATTTTTGCAATAAAATATTATTATTAAGCGTAATTATTTGTTTCAGTTCAATTACTTCTTACATGGGAAGAATACATGCTGTGCATCCAAAACAGGAGTTACACTTTTTGGCTGGCACGTAACTTAGTTCAAGTTTACTTTCGTCAGCAAATTGGCCAACAGCATAAAAATGCCAGACAAAAGAACACTGGTGAAGTCTGCCAGTGTAATGGCAAAGGACAATCAGTCAACACACTGATATAGACTGATATAAACCAGCTGGAGCTGCTAACATGGGTACAAATTAAAACAGTAACAAATAAAAAAATAAAATCAGGCCCCTAACATCCCTTCTCTCTAACTTCCATCACTCATCCTCACTTCCTGTCAATGCAGGAAACAGCCTGTGAGAGGAAATCCTACTTTCCTTTTATGAAAACACAGTGCTATGTTGCACTAAAGCTGGGTGACAGTACATGGAGATCCCAAAGTTTTTTTACTAAAAACTTGCGTCCTTTTTGTCACGTCCGTAACGCATGTATATTTTTCTCATCTGTAAAAAAAGAATGTATATAGACAGATATTTTCATGTCTGGACTCTATCTTTAGAGGTTTAGGAAAATATTAACAGATACTTCAGTATATTGTTAATAAATACATTCTCTGAGCATTTATATTTCAAGTTTTGACTGCAAACGTGACGTCAATAATGCTGGAATACAGCATTATATCAGTGAGTCGGGTCTACTGTTATATATTCTGTGTGTATTCACTCATATAACAGTGAGTCAGGTCTGCTGTTATATATTCTGAGTAAATTCACATATATCAGCGAGTCAGGTATGTGATTATCGGTGTGTGCACTCATATATCAGTGAGTCAGGTCTGCTTTTATATATTCTTTGTATGTTCACGTATATATATCAATGTGTCAGGTCAGCTGTTATATACTATGTGTATATATTGGTGTGTCAGGTAGGCTGTTATATATGTTTAGTGTATATTCACACATATATCAGTGAGTCAGGTCTGCTGTTATATATTATGTGTATATATCAGTGAGTCAGGTCTGCTGTTATATTTTCAGTGTATATATTTTTGTCAGGTTTACTGTTTTATAACAGTGTGTCAGCTCGCTGTGTCAGTCTATCATGTTTGTTGTAGCGCTATAAGCTAGCTTAAGCTAATAATTTAATTTAGACATCATTGATCGCATATAACGGTACACACATACTACAGAATCCGTTCAGACACGAACATGTGAGACATTTAAAGCGCAGAGACAGGTGATTTTCTGACGGAATGAGGATGTGTGCGCATGAACGCTGCAGTCCTGTCAGAGTCTGCACTCACCTAACAGCGCACGCAGATGTTTCAGGCGCGTAAAAACATCCTTCTTTGGGTCCAGAACTTTCTGTGTAGATTTCTTGACGTCTCCATAACCCCTTCGAGTGAACATTCCGCTGTAAAAGGCGATTTTGCGGCCGCTGTTTACCTGCCTTTCACCATTCAGACCTGCGCGTCCCTGTGTTTGTGTAATTGTATAAAGAACAGCAGCTGCCTGACTGATCGACAGACCGACCGACCGGGGCGCCAGGTCCTCATCGAAAAATCCTCACCGTGAGCTCCAACTTTCTAATATAACACATTCACTGTCGCATAAACAATATAAAAGCTCACTCAAAAAATCTAAATGTGACAAAAAAACATTTGTTGAATTACTTAAAAGTATTTTTGTTCTGACTAGAACAAATGGTAAAATATTCATCAAGATGAATTCATTTAAGATTAATAAAAAAAATAAATGTATATTATATTGGGTATACAGTGAAATAATAAGACATGAGTGAATTAATATGATTTTCCATATCACCATATTGACAAGATTTTGCACAAATAAGTATTGTTTTCCGGCAAAATATGGCAACACAAATGTGATCACACAAATGTGGGTGGGTAAATACGGAAGCGCACTATAAAAGATGGTTTTATTTTTTATTATTTTTAACATTATTATGATTATAATTATTTGCCTTTTCAATTAATTAAAAAATTATATATTAAACTATATGTTTCTTTTATATTATGGTTTTGTAATTATACATTATCATTTTAATTATGTTTGTTAATTAATAGTATTAAGACAATTTTAGGTGTGATGTCATGTGCCATGATACAAACATGCAATTATATTTCTTTTCATAATAAAAGCAATTTATAATTACGTCATGCCGTTTAGCACGCTTTCTGATAAAAAGCAATGTGTAATAATTTAGTAGATTATACTACAGCGCCATCGTGTGTTGCAGTTAGACCTTGCGTTCAGTTGTTGTTATTACCAACAAACCGGCGCATAAACAATAATGTATAAAAATTATGTACACTTCGGAAATGCTCAAGCTTTAGATTTTGAGATTAAATTTGTAACACTTAAGAGTACATTTTTTAAATTAAAATAAGAATATTTAAATTTATTTTAAAAGCATTTACAGCAAACCACAAATGTATAAAAATTACATACAGTAGCTAAACGGCTACTTTGCTAAATGTTTATGCCAAATGTTGGTTTTTTGTGTAGATTTTCCTACTTCCATTAAAGCACACAATATGCTCTTTGAAACATTAAATGATAACATTATTAGGTTTTTATAAACTTGTAAACTATATGCCAACTTAAGTGCATGCTGTTAATACAATAAAAGGATGATATACAAAATTCAAATAAAATCTAAAATTCATCTTTGAAATTAAACTTTTAGATGATTTATTACTCAGATTAGTTAATTAGTTAATCAGCAATTTAACATTTTGTGCAAAATAAGAAGTTAAATTTGATGGTTTAAAGAACCCAAACGAAAATTAAAGCTAAAATGTAATTTAGGGTGAGCTTGATTTTTTTATTCTTTATATTATTTTCTAGCATTAATATTTAAGATAAGTTAGTGGACATCTAACTTACATGATGAGAATCTTTCAATGTTTGCAAGAATAATTAATATTGAAATCATTAAAGAGAATAAACCAGCAATAATAGTTACATTTGTAAGTGAAAGCATCATGCAGACAGCAGATGGCATCGCTGAACAAAAAGAGAAAAAAGATGGATTGTTTTGTACTCGTTGCATATCCAGTATGTTCTGCTGTTTTGCCACTTCGCCTTTCAATATATATATATATATATATATATTTCATTAAACCCAGTTTCAGTTTCAAATGAAAGACTCTATACAAATGTTAAACAATTTCAGCAATTGTAAAATTGTGAACGTACTAAGGTAATAAATCACATTAAAATGTTAAAGTTGTAGAAATATAATTTCTATAATTATAAAGATTTGTGTTCAGGTTGTCTTGAAAACGAGGTCACTGGGTGGCGAGATAGTTCCATGAATAAATCTACTGCTTCAGCTTTAAACACTTGTCTTCACTAAATTCGCATGGAGAGCTTGGAAATACTTGACTTTTCTCTTTGTGTGGTTGTGTTTTCTCCTTCATGTGAATAAAAAGCATTTTTGTTCTGACTAGAACAAATGGTAAAATATTAATGTTAAAGTTTAAGATTTATGAAAAAAGAAATGTATATTATATTGGGTATACAGTGATATAATAAGACATGAGTGAATTAATATGATTTTCCATATCACCATATTGACAAGGTTTTGCACAAATAGGTATTGTGTTCCGGCAAAAAATGGCAACACACGTTTGTGGGTGGGTAACTACGGAAGCACACTTTTTTTGTTTTCTCCTTCATGTGAATAAAACGCCATTACAACTATAAACATACGATTAAGATTACAAAGACAATGTTTTAAAACGGCCATGCTATTCATACAATAACAGTGTGTCTTCAGATACAATATTATGTCCTTGAATTTGAACTTTATACCCTCTGTATTATTGTGTACTCTGCTGGTCCTTGACCATTTCGCGATATACAAAGCTGACGAAAACAATTCTTACAGAAAAGACACATGAACTTCACATGTGCAAATGCGCATGTGATTCCATCGGTTTCCAGTGGGAATTTACATGTTATCCACATAAAAATCACACATTTCTCAACTTGTTGTGTTTTTTTACATGTACACATGAGTTTTACATGTGCAAAACCACATGTGATCGGATACATCAGTATGTGGTTTTGTGTGAATCCTATGAAACATCTAGTGACATTTTCCATGTGTGATCACGATTTTTGCCGATGTGAAGTTTCTATAAGGAAAACACTTAAAGAAAAATGTGTAATTATGTAATTACCTCAGGTGAACAAAAAATATTAAAACTATAAACCACCACCTTTCAGTACAGCAACCGCCCTTCTTTCCTTTCCAAACATTTATTGTTCCCTAAACGCCTTGTCAAGAGTTGACTTGTCCTCCAGGGGGCGTTTTCAAGTTCATCTTTTTTAGAGTAAATTACACTCACAGTTAAATTCTAATCTCATCAAAGCATTAACAGACAAACTGAGATTAAAGCAATATCAGAAAAAATAAATTCATTATTTTGTATAATTTAGCGGGTTAATCGTTTTGGTATAAACGTTTTATTGAATGATGCATTTGTGTTTATTTTATAGCCAATAGCAAAGTTAAATGTAGTAAAATATTGTGAAACTGATGTAATACAGTATATGTAAAAATGTGTGATGTATTCAAATGCACATAGAAACAAAAATAAAATGATTACAATTTAAATAAAAATATAATCATTTTAAAATAATCTTATTTTAGATTAGATTAGATTCAACTTTATCTAATCTAATCTAAAATAAGATTATTTTAAAATGATTATATTTTTATTTAAATTGTAATCATTTTATTTTAAAAAATGATTAATCTAAAAAAATAGTTTATTTAAAAATATTTCAATAATTATAGTAAGGTCGCATTCGATTCTGAATGATGCCTACTTATAAACCCATGCACACACTTAATTAGAAAACTTCGTTCCAAAAACAAGATGTATCTGAGCAGATAATCTACTGTGAATTTAATAAGCATTAGAGAGGAGATCTCTTATAATGGAGAGAAGGTGTTTTGGAGCGTATACATGACAGGGGTCTCCATGCTGAATGTGTAATAAAGGAACCACAGCAAACAGATCTTCAGTTTTTCATTCTCTGTAATCTGATTCCAATTAAACTTGTCATCAGACACTTAGGAAAGCAGATAGTGGATGTGTAATCCAAACATCTTCATCTTAATTGAGTTCATTTAAATGTAACATTAGCTGCCTTATCGTTACTTATCTTTTAAAGTCTTAGTTGGACCTGACTGTAACTGTACTGGGAAATAATGTCTGTTCATTTATTCATCTTGGAAAAGAATTGACGTGTGTCTAAACAGGCAGACTTGCATTTCAAAGAGCAACATTCATCTATCAAACAGATAGTTTGAAATCAGTGGCCTTCAACATGGTGTGGTTTTCATATTGCTACAGTTGTTCTGTTTATTATCAATGGACTGTGAATGTGCACCACTGGTTCAAGAAAAAGCACAAAATTCTAATATGCATCATAATATTAGCATCATCATTTGTACAAGAGCATAATAATTATACATGTGTAAACAGAACCAAAAATCAGCAACTGATTTGATAAGAAATATAACGTAGAAGAACTAGAGAGTAGTTCTGCCCTGTTTCATCATCACACAATCACATCCCAACACCCCCCACCAAAATATCCTCCATACCGTCCCCCCAACACTGATTGGTGGCTGGCAGCTTGAATACTAATGCCTGCAGTGTCCATCTGACCCATGCATGCAATCCCATCCAACAGAGCAACTGTTTATTTGACCATTATTATTAACTGCCCATTAACAACCAGTCTGTCAGAAAAAATATTAGAAAAAAAACATATAAAGTTGTTATACAGCTTTCTTTGGCTTTCCATGACTGGATTTACTGTGTGTACATTGACAAGACAATTTTGATTTATTTCAGAATATGGCTTATATAAACAAACATGTAAAAAACATGTAGAAAAAAACATATGTAAACATGTAAAAAACATCTCAAATAAAACATATACAGACAGATGACAATACTGTAAAAGAACCTACAATGTAATTCATTCTGATCATGTATCTTATTGCCTTATTGTAGTTATAGTGGTTAAATTGCAGCAATAATTACAATAGCGTATCTGGTATTTTTACAAGAATATAATGATATACTAATACTGAGGTCAATTTTTGCTTCTGAATATTCTGATTACATATAAGCAGCAATATGATAGTTGTGAAGCATTTATCTCTCGTTTAATTCAATTTCAATTCAACTTTAAATAGGAGTATAATATATATATATATATACAGGGGTTGGACAATGAAACTGAAGTGCCCCCAAAGTGGCTCAATAATATTTAGATCTGGTGACTGTGCAGGCCATGGGAGATGTTCAACTTCACTTTCAT
Organism: Botia kubotai; assembly: GCA_036877585.1. Lineage (NCBI taxonomy): Eukaryota > Metazoa > Chordata > Actinopteri > Cypriniformes > Botiidae > Botia > Botia kubotai. The sequence continues at coordinate 14,723 of JAZGTI010002741.1, read as the reverse complement.
GTTCATCAAACCAGTCTTGCTGTGTGTATTGGTGCATTATCATCCTGATACACGACACCGCCTTCAGGATACAATGTTTGAACCATTGGGTGCACATGATCCTCCAGAATGGTTCGGTAGTCCTTGGCAGTGACGCGCCCATCTAGCACAAGTAT
>JAZGTI010002741.1:0-14518 GCA_036877585.1 Botia kubotai | reverse complement strand
CCTAGGGAATGCCATGATATTGCAGCCCAAACCATCACTGATCCACCCCCATGCTTCACTCTGGGCATGCAACAGTCTGAGTGGTACGCTTCTTTGGGGCTTCTCCACACCGTAACTTTCCCGGATGTGGGAAAGACAGTGAAGGTGGACTCATCAGAGAACAATACATGTTTCACATTGTCCACAGCCCAAGATTTTTACTGCTGGCACCATTGAAACATGGCATTGGCACGAGTGACCAAAGGTTTGGCTATAGCAGCCCGGCCATGTACATTGACCCTGTGGAGCTCCCTATGGACAGTTTTGGTGGAAACAGGAGAGTTGAGGTGCACATTTAATTCTGCAGTGAGTCGGGCAGCTGTGGTTTTATGTTTTTTATGTTAGCACCCGGACATCCCTTTCAGACAGCTTCCTATTGCGTCCACAGTTACTCCTGTTGGATGTGGTTCGTCCTTCTTGGCGGTATGCTGACATTACCCTTTAACTTATTGTCTGGGATGTATTTATATGATGCATGTCAAATTTGGTGCAATTTGGACAAATGCCCTAGGGGGAGTTTGAAAAAGTAGGTTTTTCAAAGAATTCAAAATGGCGGAAAGATTTTCATGACGGAAAATGACGAAAAAGAATTTTGTTTCTAGGCCTTATGGTTCAAAAGTTATGAGCACAAATGTAATTCAAAGTTTGGACAGTTGGTGGCGCTAGAGGGAATAATTTAGGGACTCTGTTGGTGTGGTTAATGTTCATACTGTCCTCTATCACTGTGCCAAATTTCATAACTTTCCTATGTACGGTTCTATGGGCTGCCATTGATTTCAAGAGTGGAAGAAAACAAACGGTTTCAATAGCTGCAAGCTATATTTATTTCTAAATATAGCTACAAGCTGCAATTATCGGGGTTCAAGTGCTTTAAGTGATTTGATTGTATGTGCAAAAAGATATTATGTATGACATAGCAGGGATTTTACAGTCCATATGGAAATGTATAAAAATGTCATCTAAATGATCATATTCAAGTTTAAAATGATTCCTGAAATAACATTTCCACAATAACTTCACAGCTGGAAACACATGCATGGTTTGTAAATTATAAAATTTTATAATAATTTAAAGGACAATATTGTGACTTTTGTGATTATGAAATAAAAGTTTCATTATGTATTTCACAAAGACCTACAGAGAAAGCTATGTGTGACACTGGTGAACAAGATAAAAAATTAAATTGATCATGAAATTAAAATGCCTAGCATAATAATACTACACAAAAACATATTACAGTAGACATGTTTGGAAGAGTACAGTAATTTCGTGTTACCTTGCTTATCAGAGGTCATTGCAGATAAAAAAACAAATGACTGCCGCTTCTATTGAGCTAGTGTAATCTTACAAGAAATGTGTTCTCTTTATGAAAAAATATTCTTGTACTTGGGAAAATATGTTTATTTGCAAACCAATTATACATACAAAATATGTATTTTTTTGACATATTTTAAATGTATTTTTCAAACAAAGTTCTATGCATTTGTACACAGATGGCTTTGCAAGGACTTGGAATAAATTTCAGAACTACAAAATGCAGAACAACAGCCATCATCCGTGATGGCTGATGTTCTAAAAATTACTGTTATCTCCTCATTCATTAAACATATTTATTAAACTTAGCATGTTACCTCAGAATGTCCTGTCTTCCATATAAAAAGATTAAAATCCAATTACAGCAGTCGTGTTTTAAAAAGTACAACGAACTAGGATTAGCCTAATTCTGAAGTGCAGATAAGATGAAGCAAGTGACTGCTGCAACCTATGAGATGGTTTGAGGTTACAAAAGAATATTTTGTCATTATAAAAATACTTTTTAAATATATTAAAAGATCTATTATCTTATGATATAGAACTTATATAATACAGAATATATTATATAGAAATATAGAACTGCAGCCTACACACAGAAGATAAAATGGTTAATCTAAAATTAACCATTCATCGTGCTTTTATCAGACATTGATGAAACTTAGCATGTTACCTCATATTAAAAGAATCTGTGAACTTAAACTTCCATATACAGATATGGAATATTACTCACAGACATACAGTGCCTTGCAAAAGTATTCAACATTTTTTTATTGAGATTTTATGTAATAGAACAACACAAAGAAGTACATAATTGTGAAGTAGAACTAAAAGGATACATAGTTTTTAAAATTAAGCATATAAAAATATGAAAAGTGTGGTGTGCATTTGTATTCGCCCCCCCTGCCTCAATACTTTGTAGGGCCGCCTTTTGCTGCAATTACAGCTGCCTTCTCTTGTCTTTTGGGGTATGCCTCTACCAGTTTTGCACATCTAGAGACTGAAATTTTTGCCCATTCTTCTTTGCAAAATAGCTCAAGCTCAGCCGGATTGGATGGGGCTTGTTTGTGGACAGCAATTTTCAAGTCTTGCCACAGATGCTCAATGGGATTTAGGTCTGAACTTTGACTGGGCCATTCTAACATGAATATTCTTTGATCCAAACCATTCCATTGTAGTTCTGGCAGTATGTTTAGGGTCATTGTCTTGCTGGAAGGTAAATCTCCTTCCCAGTCTCAAGTCTTTTTTAGCCCCCAACAGGTTTTCTTCCAGGATTACCCTGTATTTAGCTCCATCCATCTTCCCATCAACTCTGACCAGCTTCCCTGTCCCTGCTAAATGGTGTGTTCAGGGTGATGAGCAGTGTTACTTTTCCACCACACATAACGCTTTGCATTAAGGCCAAAAAGTTCAACTTTGGTCTCATCTGACCAGAGCACCTTCTTCCACATGTTTGCTGTGTCCCCTACATGGCTTGTGGCAAACTGCAAATGGGACTTATGTATTCCTTTCAACAATGGCTTTCTTCTTTCCACTCTTCTATAAAGGCCAGATTTGTGGAGTACACAACTTACAATTGTCCTATAGACAGATTCTCCCACCTGAGCTGTGGATTTCTGCAGCTCCTCCAGAGTAACCATTTAGGTGGACGGTCTTGTCTTGGTAGGTTTGCAGTTGTGGCATACTTGTTCCATTTTTGGATGATGGATTGAATAGTGCTCCTTGAGATGTTAAAAGCTTGGGATATTTTTTTATAACCTAAACCTGCTTTAAACTTCTCCACAACTTTATCCCTGACCTGTCTGGTGAGTTCCTTGGTCTTCATGATGCTGTTTGTTCACTAGTGTTCTCTCACAAACCACTGAGGCCTTCACAAAACAGGTGTATTTATACTGAAACTAAATTACACACAGGTGGACTATTAACTAATTAGGTAACTTCTGAAGGCAATTGATTGCATTTATTTAAGGGTATCAGAGTACAGGGGGCTGAATACAAATGCACGCCACACTTTTCAGATTTTTATTTGCTTAAAATTTTGAAAACCGTATATAATTTTTATTCCACTTCACAATGTTATGTGCTACTTTGTGTTGGTCTATCACATAAAATCTTAATAAAATTCATTTTAGTTTGTGGTTATAAGGTGAAAAAGTTTGAAAAAGTTCAAGAGGTATAAATACTTTTGCAAGGCACTGTACAGACATTATCAGGATTCAGTCACTTCAGGACCATTAAATGCACAATATTATGATTCAAACAGATACGTATTATTTAGCAAACCTGCCAGCACCTAAAACAGAGATAAAAAATGACAACATTTACTAAACTCTGGCAATTTACCATAGAAAATAATGTTTATCACTGCTGTGGCACCACCTATTGCCCAAAACTTTTACATGCTTCTTTACAATCACAAGATGCAAGAGCTTACATAGTTTTGTGGTTTTATGATTTTTCATTTTGCGAATATGGTGGGAATATGGTTCACTTTGCTAATTTTCTGAATGACCTTGTTATAGTGTTCCAAATTCAGAAGTTTAACATTTTGTAATAATTATTAACATGGAGAGTCTATAAAATTGTGCTGCACTGGTTTTATTAATGTTGAGTGAAAAACCTAGGACTAGTTTGTAAAAATAGTTTTTCTCAAATATTTAAAGAGTGGTTCGATTGACAGCAGTGATTTTAGAGGCAAAGTTGTTCAGAATTAGGAGATCTAACATATGTCATCAATATTTTGTCTGTGTGTGAAAAATTTTGTGATATAAAATCATTAACCCACTTGAAAAACGAGACAGCGCTTCCCAGCGGTTGATACATTTTCAAAATTCGCACAGACTATTGGGGTTCATTAGTCAAACAGGCCCACTGAGTTTTGTTTTGCCAATGTTCTCAGACCGTAGTGGTACCTTGGACAATGACACTGCATACCAATTTTCAGGTTGATCGGAAAAACAATTGCCATTTATAAACAATTGCCATTTATATAGCCATTTTTATGTTTTTTTCATTTAATAGCAGCACCAAGTGGACAAATACTGCATACCAAATGCCGTGTAAATCTGACAAATGCTGTAGAAGTTCATAAAAGTGTTTTTTTGGAAAATTAAAAAGGGCAGAAAAATGTTAATTATGGAAAACTATGTCATACTTTGGAATTGGCAAGAGCCAAGGAAGTTCATTTTCTTTCTAGGACTTACAAGTCCTAGAAACAAAGTTATGAGCACAAATATAAGTGAAATTTTGAATGACATTTTTGTTGGTGGCACTAGAGGTGTTTGAGTGTAGTCCAAATTTAGTCCAATAACATATCAGATTGTCTATTGTCTATCTGTGTGCCAAATTTCATAATGTTGCTATGTACCATTCTATGGGCTGCCATAGATGCAATAGCCAAAGAAGAAAAAGAAATATAGCTGTAAGCAGTTATGATGGGCCCAGACACTACGGCAACATCGCTCCATAGTTTCTATTTTTTGCCATAAATTTATTATCACAATGGCAACACAACGTTTGAGATATTAAAAATTCCTGTGCAATTTAGCACCTTCAATATCTTGGCATCATATTTGCCAAATTTGATGACAATCCATAAATCCCCTATAAGGGAGTATTTAAACATTTAAAGCTTTGAGGAATAAAATCCACATACAATCCAACATGGATGACTTCCTGTTGCGCGGAGCTAATGAATGTATATTTTAAAAGGTAGGTAAAACTAACCCCTTATCATCACTTTAATATGTTTTTTAATAATAGGACCCAGAGGTAGCATATACAGGTGGAAAAGCTGACTACTAAAAAATACTGAACTCATGATCAATATGTAACCTTATCACTCACAGCAAGAAATTAGAACAATGGAACAAACAGGACAATGTTGTGGTCAATAGTGTCAAAGAGAGATGCAACCACGATCAGCGGACAAAACAAATTATTTGTCACTCTGATGAGAGCAGTCTCTGTACTATGATATAGTCTAAATTCTGACTAGAAATCCTGCTGTTTCTTTCCAAACCGTATCTGTGAGGACACCACCTTTTCAAAAAAATCTTATATAAAAAAGGTAGATTTGAGATGGGTCTGTAATTTACATGTTCCTTGGAATCAAGTTGTTTTTTGGTGGTCTAATAAAAGTCATTTGGACAGGATTTTGGGACACATCCCAACACCAATGATTACTAAATAATACTCTGTTGTTACTTTAGATGTAGAACTATTAATGACAGTGCTTTGTTGTTGACACTTTATTTGTTGTTAATTTTGCCACTGTATCTGTCAGGAAAACTGTGAGGAAGAACCCAATTGCAGATAGCTTTTAAGAATAATTAAACCCACAGGGGGGGGGGGGGGAACTAACTCAAAACAAGACTTGATATATTTACACGAGAGCTCAAAAACCACTTGACACAAGGCAGACTTCTAAAGACAAGAAGTTAACACATTCTGTTGCAATATCTATTTTTTATAAGTCATCTGTAATGCTGTAATGTTGTGAGGTTGAGTTCAGGTTGTTGATTGTTGATTAAAAATGTCTGTAGTGGCAGTTCTATCATATACCAAGGAGCTGATTTTGCAACTGTAGGTAAATGTATTAAACAAGCCACCAGATAATGATCTGAAATGTCTCTGCTGCAGAATATTATCATCATAGGACAGTATTAAATCTACAGTATAATTATGACAATGAGTGGATCCTGACACATGTTGTGAAACCTGGAGAACCCGTTTAAAATGTTTTTGAAAGTCAACCTCAATGCATCCGTTCATTATCCACATGGATGTTAAAATCACCAACAATTTCATCTGTGGCCAATACTACAGTCATGGCCAAAAATATTGGCACCCTTGGAATTCTAGAAAAATAAACTTTGTGTGGGGTCAAAGTCTGACAAAGTCAAATTAATCTAACAAAGTCAATTTATCACTTACACTAGATAAAGTTATGTTAAGCACCCTCATTTTAAAAGAATTGCGTTTAAAATCAGACCTTTGGGTAATACAAAAAACATTTCTATAAAGTGCAGCAACACCTCCCCCTTTGCCTTTTGGATGAGGCTCATGTTTATAACAGTAACTTTGGAAGATAGACTCATTTAATGTGATGTAATCTTGTTTTAGCCATGTTTCTGTCAAACATCTAGGTTATGATCTGTGATCATATCAGTAGCAAAAACCACTTTTGTAGAGAGAGATCTAATATTCTACTTGTTTACAGTGTTTTTTGTATTTACCAGTCCAGGGGACAGACACAGTCTCTGAATTATGATTTTTAGGTGATTCTATGTGTCTTCTGTGACGTGTGAGGGCTAGCAGATGGTTGGTTAAGCCAGTCTGTCAGCTTCCTAAACTGGGCCCCAGTTAGTCAAGTATTAGCAATATTAATAGCAAGACTATGTGCCAGATTTCTAGATAGAAGAGCAGCACCACCCTAGGAGGGATGGAGGACTTTTTGTAACAGGTCAGGTATACCACAAAAACTCTTCCAGTTATCTATGGAATCTATAAACCTATATTATTCTGTGAACACCACTTATACATCCAGCCGTTTAGTGATGACAGTCTGCTATGCATTTATAACCATGTTTAGCAGGGAGGGGGTCAGAGCATATTACATTGTGTAACCTTGTACATAATTTGTGCTGATGCGTATAATAATCTTACTATATTATCTTACTATATTAACATTTAGATTTAGCCAGCATGTTTAAATTGGCTTTGATGTCGGCTGCTCTGGCTCCAGGTAAACATCTGACTATTTTCACATTCCACACAACTCAAATAATCTCAAATAATTAGGGCACTTTCAGTAGGTGTCTCAGTGGGTTCGTCACTGAGTGGGAACAACCAGTTTGAAACTGATCAGAACGGGAGAACTGTGTTTTGTCCTGTAACTATGCTATCTCACAGTCACAAAATCTTCCTGCTGCGGGGGCTTTTTAACCAGAACTGAACACATGTGGACCTACTGGCATCCAAAGCTGCTTTAAATTCCTTTCACTCTTACTGTCTTCGAGTAACGTTTGGATGCATGTCTTTAATTCTGGAGTCTTCTCTGGAATTCTGGATAAACACTATTTCCCTATGTTTATCACATGTGAAACCATCAGTGCTGACAGAGAAGGCTACACTAAACTAAACACAATGCAAGTGATGATAACAGGAGATGCCATCTGTTTCTGTGTTTGTTGATTTTTTATTTTCCATTTTTAGAATAAACGTTAAAATAAAATGTGAAACCTCACATTTTTTTGTGTCATCAGACATACATAACACCATTATTTAGTACAGCATCACATATTTTCCTGGTCATGGTCAACAAAACCTATACATTTAATTGTCTCTATTAAGAGATCTATTTAGATGTCCAGGAACAACTATCTTTCCAGACTCAGATTAACTTTGTTACCCCAGTAAGTTTTATTGCTAGTTTTTAAAGGATTGTTTTTAAACTTGTAGCCACAGGGGTGTGAAATAACAAGCACCAGTGGGATTTCAGTTCAGCCGTCATCACACCAACACAGTCCTCTGAAAATCCAGTATGGACAGTGTTTTGAAATGGTCTAGCTTCTCTCAGTATAAAGCTAGTCACTTCAGTGGACTCAAAATGCTAGAGGGCCCAGCATCATCATTAGCTTTCCTTTCCTGTCCACGACTGAGCTCAGCAATCTACCCCCATTTTAAGGTTTGTTTCATTAGTATCATCTCGTCAGCGAACGACACGGTTTATCTGCGCTATCGTGTACCAAGGGTGGACGGTTGTGAAGACGAAAAGCCTCCTTTCTGATGTGCTGACAAAAAATCAATGGCTGCTTTCCTGCAGCCGGCTAATTAATGAAGCACTTGTGTCATGTTGGGTCCACAGAAAGTGGCTTTATGTCATACGATTGTATCAGTTTAAAGACATTGAGCTACAGATTAAAGTGTCAGGAGGTTAGAAGCAAACACACATCTAGCTGTGTGCATGTGCAAGATAACATGTTTATTTCTCAGCTTTTTCGGCTTGCAATGTTAAAGTGAGATTTGACTGGAAAGTTCTCTCGCTGAAGAGAAACAGCAAAAAAAGAGAAACATTCGAAATGGCCACTTGCGAATTTCCAGTGCGGACAAGGTGGCAGTACAAACGCTTGATAGATGGCAGGGAATAAAAGGGCTTCTCCTGACAATCTTTCAGCAAATGTCAGCCTTTCATGGTGTTGAGAAGGCCCGTTTCATATCTATTACAGCAGGCTTTCCATGGCTGATATTTCAGATTTCAGTGCTCGCCGTGCCGCAAATCCTCTGCCAATCTTCCCCATAAGAATCTTTGCCAGCCTCCCCGATGCATTCTTTGCCTGTACCTCCCTCGCTCGCGTCTTTGATGTGACAGAACAAACCATGACCTATTAGGATTAAGGCTCTGAAAAGATCTTTGATGCTGCTCAAGGTTCCTTTAAACTGGCAAACTGACAATATGAGCTGTGTGCAAGCAGGCTTTGAATGAGGAGATTGGTTGTCCTCATTGAGGTCTACAGTAACACCTCCGTTCCCCCACCTTCCTTCTCAACCTCAAACAACACCCCTGAACCCTGCGCAAAAAAAATCTTCTAGAGGTACAGCCTGGTGTGAGACACCTACAAATATGTTTTTTGCTGTGGGTTTTGTGTTAGATTGCTACCGTCATCTGTTGAGGAAATCTTGGCTTGGTGCCCTTGCCATATCTGAACTGTTGCCCGAAATAAGAGCAAAACAATGGCTCATTTTACCCCACCCCCTTCTTATTCCTAAGGACATGTAAGCAACATCAAAAGAAGCCGCAGATTATACAGCTGAGGATGTGTGAAGGACAGGGATAAATGCTGTGCCACGTATTCAAAAGAAACAAGCTATGGAAAAACCTTTTAAAAGAAGAGTCAGTGTTCTATAGCTATATTGAATTTGAACCGCACCTACGAGCGCTTCTCTATATCTTCTATATATTGCAGCACGCTGTTTTGATAGCTGTTGACCCCGGTGGGGAAATTTGTGCTAAAGGTGCGTGACTTTTTGCAGAAACAGATATCTGATGCAGAGGAAGTGTACTGTAAACTCTAAAACACGTAAACTGTGTTTGGCACTGAATTGATGCTAGAATTAAATAACGACATCTGTTATTATATTGCACTTCAGTGCAATACTGATCACTTTCAACTACAACATAATCTATGTTTCTATAAATCTTACCTAGCTGCCATTCATGGGAATATCAAAGGGAGTTTTGTACAGAAGACAAAGACTGGATCACTTAATGATACTGAGAAATAATGGTACATGGTAGATCTTTTCTTTTGCAGGGCCTGCTGCTGTAGTTTTAGTTTTGACCTTACCTTCATAACCTTATTGAACTTTTCTCAGCAGCTCCGCATTTCAATGCTCAATACTGCTGAAAGCCTCTTGGGTGGAAAAGAGGGGTGGCTGATCTTTTTCAAGAAGAGCCTCAGTTTTCCTCGCTGATTTAGAGATTGCCTTTTTCATAAAAAAACAGCTAGAGATGATAAAAAGAGAAATCTTTTATAAAATATAGATACAAATGTGCTTTATTTATGTTGGTTTCACAGTTTTAAAAAATGTCCATAACTTTTAATGTAAAATCTTTTTCTCAAGTTTTTATGTCAAGTGGTGTAACATCAAAGGAAATCAAAAGGGATTTGATAGCGCATCTGTTGGCCACAGATGATTTTGGTGTATAATTCTATTTTTAATCCTTGAGTAAAAACCCATAATCCACACACAGACATAGACATCTAGACCCAAATTCTGTCCTCTTCAGCCGGTGTCCATTTTCATCCTCTTTTTAACATGAGATTGTCCTGTCAAGCCTTGTTGCTTTTCCATGTAAGATGGAATGGCATATCTTGCTTAATATGATACCTGTCATATATCATGTTGATTGACTAAATGTCACATAGTGTCAGAAGTACATACTGTTTTAGTAGACAGTCTGAATACATTACCGTCTCATAGAGCACTGAGAGAGGTACAAGCCTTCACACACAATGACAGATATTTCTAATGCACGCCCATTTATTCAAATGCTCCAAATGTGTTGCAGTTATCATCAGTTAAGTCGACTCTATATTCATAAACCAATTACAATCTTAATACCCCTAATTCGTTTTGTTAATATACATCTTATAATGAACAACAGAAATGTGCAATAATACCACGTATTCTATTTTCTGTGTTTTATTTTTCATTAGATGTAAAGGTGCTTTGAAGTTCAACTAGTTCATCTTCTGTAATCTTATTAGATGTAAAAAGATGATGATTATTATTTTATTTGACATTGCAGAATGTTAATTTGATTTTCAAGAGTCAACAAGTGTCAGAAGTTTATTATTGTCATTCAACCATATATAGCAAGTGCACTACATAGTGAAATGAAACAAGGTTCCTCTACGATCATGGTGCCACATAAGACATAGACTACATAGACAACAAGGGATTAGGTACAATCACACAGTTTCATATAAGTGCATGTGTGCAAACATGTGTAGACAGTGCAAACATCACCAAGTGCAGACATATGCAGACAGTAGAGACAAGTGCAAAATAAACAGTAAAAAACAACCAGTACACTAGAAACACACTACACTACAGTACAGTGGAGCACAGAGAGCAGAAATTCAACTATTAGCAGCAGTATTAGCAGCACTTGTGAGGAGATGTGTAAAAACGCACCAGAATGTAATACAGAGTGTGCAAAAATACAGAATGTGTTCAAAAAGTGGAATATAAGTCCTGAGTGTGTGTGTAATTGTGTTTGTGTGCATTGTGTTATAGTCCTGATTGTGTGATTGTGTGTGTCAGTCCAGTTCATGAGAGTTCAGGGGTCTGATGGCTCGGGGGAAGAAACTGTTACACTGTTTCACAGTGTGAGTGCCCGGTACCTTTTTTCCAGATGGCAGAAGGGTGAAAACAACGTTGAGGTCTGGAGGCCTGGTCTCCGCAGCAAGCCGAGATCACATAGTTTCTCCAACAGGTCATCATGCAGGATAGCTGTTGTTTGATTTTTGTACTGAATAAGTGTCTGGCCATTGTAGACATGAGTACCTCAGATGCGTACCACATGCTCAGATGTCCATGCAATGTGAAAGTTGGGCTCAAGTCAATAATAGCACCATTTTGGATCTACTGCTGCACCGCCATCTTGGATATAAGTATATAAGATATTTTGGATATATTTTGGCAATGATATCAGGTTACAGTCCTCTAGAAAAATTAATGGGCTATTGGGCATTTTCTTGTTTATGTAATGTGTAAAATGACTAAACAATGGGTAATCTATATATATTTATGTCATTAACCTCATATTATGAGGTTGGGCCACAGTGATACAGAAATGTTGACATTAGCATCTGGTAATTGCATCTCCCAAACAAAGTCATAAAAGTACCAATTCTGTCTATCCTTAATCTGTGTGCTCTAAAGACAGCAAATAATGATCTTTTAAATGTTTATTCTAAGAACAACCACAGATTTCACAAGAAAACTTTTAAATGTGCTTTAACAGATTTAAGATGCTCAATTATATAAGGGCAAGTCATCTCTGTTAGGGCTTGCTAGTGGTTTTACAACCATCAAAACCGAGTGTGTCACTGGCTATTTAATATCAAACATAGCTTTAAGCTTTTATGGTTAAAACAATAAACAAGGACATCTGTGAGGATGTTGAAATGAAGGTCACAATTACAGATGGTCTGCCTCATCTGCACCTCTGCAAAGCATTCCCAGAGTATTCTCTAGTATAAACACTGATCTAAATAAGACCTGACTGCTGATGATTGTCACTGTGGTACCACGGTATTGGTGTCCCAAGTCCCCATATATTGCAAATGTCAAAGTGTTTTCTGAATACAGATTTATGCATAAATGAATTTTAATTTAAGTAACAATGTAGAACTAAGGGTAATTCAATATTAGCTGTTTACTTAAATCAATTTCTAATAATCCTAATAATTACAATGCTAAGAATCCTAGATATTTGCTCATCTCCTGTATAATTACATACAGAAATATATTGTGTTAGGTCAATTATAGCAGTGTTTTCAGTCCTGCTCTTGGGGACTCACAGCGCTGTGAGTCCCCACAGATTTGTATGTATGTGTTGTATGTATGTTGTGTATGTACAAGGATCGAAAATCACTGAAATATGGGACATTGTAAATCTTGTTAATTTCTATATTGCATATCCTGTGGGCAGTAATAATTACAGACATGTCCTGTTTCAGTAATAAACAGCACATCGTGTCATTTAAGGTCAAAGTACTGTCCTGTATTATAAAGTATTAAGCTGTCAGTAATTTGGTGCTTGGGCATATACCAGTATGGTCACTGTGAATTAACCTGCTGCTGTACAATTCCATCAGTAGTGGTTTAACTGCACAATCTCTCTTTGATTTCATTGCATTTGTGTTAGTGCAAGTATTTGTATAATTTGTAAAATAGTTTTTTATAGCTTTACAATTTACACATTGTGAAAACTCAAACATCAAATAGAACAAACAAATCTGAAGTTGGCCACTGAGTTGAGCAGATTTGTACATTTAAAAATTTGAATTTATTTTTATTAAATTTATTATTATTTTATTTTCTCTTTCACTCTCTTTTTATCTAGGTTATATCACTTCTAAGTTTTTATTCTCTTTCACTTCTGAGACGTACAAACGTGTAGCAAGAGGTGAGAAGATCTGAAATTGTAGTTCCAGATTTTAAAGGCTGTGAGTTCAGACTTGTGCTATAAAATAAAGTAAAACTGTATCATAAGTTACTCTAAAGATCCAAATATATTTATTTGATATATTTTTGACTATTTGTCTGCAACTTCAAGTTAAGAACACAGATTTGTAATTCTTCAGGTATGGATCTTCAGGTTTATTAGACTATTTTCACACTGGGCCGAAAATGTACAGACAGACATAAATTTTTCTCATAAATAAAGTTTTCAGATTTAGTTCTACAAGTTTTGCTTTTCTTTTGTATAAATAAACTGTTTTCTTGTTCCTTGTCTTTTTTGTTTCTTGCGAGTCCAAAAGGCATTTCGAACCATTTAGTTCCTGCTGTTTAGTAGTTCATAGGTAAAATTTGGTATGTCATGAGATGTGAAGTGAAAAACTGATTGTGAATGCATGGATCTCAGTTGCTGTAAATATATGTTAAAATGATGAGTATTCTGTGATGTTGTCCTGCCGAGCATATATTCACTTCATAGGAATCATTTCTATTTTTGAATGTAAAAAAATACTCAGATCATTTTTGATTTCAGGGGTGTATATAAACATTCAGTTCACCACGGCAGCGGTCGCGGCAGGCCTCCTCGTGTGAAGACAGACGAGTGTAAAGACCAGCGACACTACCTGCGCGAGCAAAGACACCGACAAAGCACTTGAGTACTATTTTCTTTATTTTACCTCCTCTTGAACTACTTACCTCTTGCACTTATATTATGTGTCTACTTATCCCTGTTGTTACTAACACTCGCAAATCATGTGATGTACACTACAGGCGTCGCAATCCTCATAACCTTCGTACTGTACATATGTCTTCTGATACATCACTAACTCTTTCTGTGGGCCTCTGGAATTGTCAATCTGCTGTTAACAAAGCAGACTTTATTACAATCATAGCTACTCACTCTAACCTCAACCTCATGGCTCTAACCGAGACCTGGATAAGACCTGAGGACACTGCTACACATGCAACCCTCTCCACCAAATTCTCTTTCTCCCACACTACTCGTCAGACAAGGAGGGGTGGGGGGACTGGGCTACTGATTTCTAAGGACTGGAAATTCTGTCAGAGACCATCTATAGCTGCAATCCTTGGAATCTCGTGCAACTACTATTACCCATCCCTTTCACTGTCATGTGGTTGTCATCTACTGCCCCCCAGGTCCATTAGCTCACTTCTTGGACGAGCTGGATGTTCTCCTGTCATCCTTCCCTGATGAGAACACTCCTCTACTGCTGCTTGGTGACTTCAACATCCACGTTGAAAAGCCTCAAGCTTCTGACTTCCACACTCTTCTTGCCTCCTTTGACCTCAACAGAGTACCAACTTCAGCTACGCATAAATCCGGTAACCAGCTCGACCTCATTTACACAAGACACTGCTCTGCTATTGACACACTGGTCACTCCACTACACAC
>JAZGTI010002740.1:0-34598 GCA_036877585.1 Botia kubotai | reverse complement strand
GTATAAATGTTTCTAAAGTGTTTCTAAGTACAACGTTCAGTGATTCATAATTTTATATAAGTACAACACATGGAAAAACCATAAAACATGCACCTTATTTTTAACATCTGGAGAAAAAAGCCAAAAGAGGCCTTCAGCCCATTATGTACACTGGCAACCTAAAGAATCCACAAATGGTATAGGCTGCAATAATGTGGGAGCTGTAGGTCAAATGATTGGCCTATGTGGTTACATAATGGCCCTGGAATATGAGGACCAAACGTTTCCTGTGCAATCACGAGTCTCTCATGATGTGGCCATTTCGCAACAAATTCACGAGTGCTTTTATAAACACCAGAATGAAGGCATGGCATCATTTTAAAGCATCATTGACGCTTTATGGAACAGCTGATGTTGATCTCTTTCAACCCTCAAAGAAATGACTGTATTATTCATGCATGCTCTTTATTTACTATTGAAAGAAGAGAAAACATGGACTGCTCAGCCATAAGATGGATGGAAGCGTAAATAGAAGAAAAATACATACAGAAGAAATATTATAGATTGTGCATTATGTTTTAGGTCAATAATCAAATGATGGTAAAACTGTGATTTTGTTTATGTTAATGCTGGACAAAAATAAAGAAAAATAATAAAACACTATAATGCAAAACATAACCATACATTTAATAGAGGCCTCAGATGTTTAGATCCTACTGCATATCTGCTTCCCAGCGTTTTGTGTTTTTCCCATTTGTTCCCAGGGTGTCCTTGGGTGTGTGCGAACTCCAGCCGAATACCTGGCACCCGCTCAAGCAGGATGAATTACCAGTTAAGCGTCACTGTTTAGTACTTCTCTTTCACCCCTGTTTGGTGGTCATGACTGCTCAGCTTCAGCACGGATTCAGTGAATAGTAAGCACATACTTAAAGTCACAGCTTGGTCCAGCCATCAGCCAATAGGATAGCTGGAGTCGCCGGAGGACTGTTTAGAAAAGAGAGCGCACAATAATTGTTACCATGCTGGGAACTCTTTTTAAAAGAGCCTTTCTTGTACTTGAGAAAGCGTCTCTGACTCAAGATTAACGATTAGCCGCTCTATGATTTCTTTCCTTTCCTTGAGCTCAGAGGAAGGTGCATTAACATTCCCAGTAAGGAAAATGTATTAAGGTGTTGATGGGAGACTGGACAATAAACTTGTGTAGTAGTGGCATGACCAGCTTGAAAATACGAGTATTTACCAATAACAGTACTTAGCTTACCAAATGTCCACATTTTAGAGGAGATATATATTGTAAGCATGAATACATTCTATATAGGCACATAACTTGAAATCTTGGATACACAAAGGTTATTGAACATTTTTACTGTTATTGGCTAGGAAAAAGATACAGTTCACTAAACATGCACTGATATTTTGTGACATGCAATAGCGTACCATATGGGGTACGTGGTTATACGGAAACCTGCCATCGGCTTTTCAGCAAAATATCATAATAAACAAATATTAAACAATTATAGAAAAAACAGGAAAAACTAAAAGGTAAAAATTATTAAACAGTTATCAAAAGGAAATTGCAATAAAAAATATAAAATCATATAAACATAAAATACATTAAACAACACATATAAAAATGTAATTATCCCATCGGTCTCCCCTGTTTGATTATCAGGAGCATTTTGTCAATTAAATGATTACAAAAGTCAAAGGAGTTTTAAAGTCATAGTGTCAAATGCCAAGATATATTGAAGATATCATTGAATAAGTGGGAGAAATATTTGATGACAAACCATTTTAATGTGGTGCAGGACAGGAGTGATGCAGATGCTCAGCTCATTTATACTCCACAACCAGAGCAGAGCCAAAGCTGGCTGGAATATTATATGCCTGACACATTCTCACTGGGGCTTTGAACATTTTTAAGGCATAAACCTCAACAGAATAATGATATGTTGCTGCAAAATCTAATACATTGATATGACTGTAAATGTCCAATCCTTTAGTCCAGTATTGTTTATTTTATTATTTTAAAATCATTTAAATCAGCTAACACAAGGTAATGCACAAAGAACAAGTCATCTCTCCATTCTCCATGAAGTTAATAGTCGTGGCTGTCCATGGCACGACTGAACCATGGCCTGAAGTCCTCACCCTATCTGACTGACCAGAGCTTGTCGTGTCCAATTAGAGAAACACAGATTTGTTCTAATTCAATCTCCCTCAGGCCACAGTTGAATTACTGGTACTAGATAAAACACACTACGTATCAGAGCTCTCATGGGACTCTGAAACTACAGTATGCTAATCTGAACCTTCCTAAACTGATTCTGGTTTAATGTCAGGATATTTGTGAAAGTAATTTAATCCACATAACAGCACAAAATGAGGTTTGTCATTGCAGAGGCAATAAAACCCATCTGCCTGTTATTTAGTTTCGATTCATCCTCGTAAGTTGTGACTTACAATATCACACATGATGCAATGAAGCTAATATATCATTAAAGCTAAACACAAATGCAAAATATACGGGGATTCATTTGCATGTAAACAAGACTTAATATTTTTAATACACATTATGGGATGTTTCTGTGAGGATGTGTTTATTTTTGGACGATGGCATCCCGGCATAAACAAATACAATCTTAGACTCACGGACACCAGACCTACTATCTGTTCTTCTACAGGAAAGGTTAGTGCGGAATGTATTACCTCAGCACACACTGACTGCTGGGCTCCTGTTTCTCGTTTCGTTTTAAAGGTCCGGGGCAGCAGATTGTAACCAGAGAGCCAGAATTGGATGGAATGTTCCATTCACTTGCTTATACTGACTTTACAGTACATTGTGGACCTAAACTGGACAGCAAAACAACCCCCAATGTGTCAGAGCCTCACTTTTAGCTTCAAGACTGCTGAGTAATTTTGATATCATCATAATCCCTCAGGCTATGGGTATTATTGTGCATGCCATTTAACAATCAATGTACAGACTGTCAGCAAATACTCTGTCTTGTGTTGCCTGTTGTTTTGCACAATATGACGGCGTGTGAAAGACTTCTATAAATGGTCTGAATTCTGCCGTGTTCCGTGGATTCGTTTGGTCATGGAACTCCTCTGTGTGTACACTCACTCAATGGTCACATAAAAAATGCTTTATGTGAAACCCCGATGATGACTGTAAATGCCAGTCTCAAGCATGTGAGGATGGGCTGTCCTTTACTCTTCATTGGTCTCTGTGTACTTTTGCAGCCAGATTTAGATGTGCTGTCTTGGTTCTCTGGATTGCTTTTTATTTCAGGCACGATTTACGAATATTAAGCAAGCGGCACAGGATTACATCCTGGCATCCATGTTTTTATTTAAATATCACCCCGCTTGTTTGATAAATGCCCTATTTCTACTAGCCGGACTGCCACTGGACCTATATTTTAGCAGCAGGCCTAGCCAGGCTGACCGGGTAATAAAGATCTCTTCCGCTAGTTCCCATTTGTTGTCTGGAAAAGAGTGTGCGCTTTGCTGCAGACTAAACAGCGAGTGTGAGCAGCGCGCAGGAATGTTAAACACCAATGTGTGCGCGCAGGCTTGTTTTGGGTAATGGGAGCAGCACAAGGCGGAATAAAAACAGGCCATTAATGTAACTTCAGTAAAGCATTATGGATTCTGTGAACACTGGAAGCATAAAATATATATGTTAATTAAATGTAAATGAAATGTTTTTTTGCACAAGGTGCCGAACATTTTAAAAACGAGCTATTTATGTCATCAGTTAAGATGCAATAATACGCTTTAATCCACTGTAATAAAGGCTTTTGAATGAACGATGGTATTTCCTTATATAAAAAGGTATTTCCTTTTTAATAAACAATGGGTAACAGGTAAACTCCTATTATGGAATAAAATATGCACAAGAATGACTGTTGTATCAGATAGTAAATCATAAACGAATGCATTACCTACAGTTACGCAAATGACTGTGTTGTCATCAAACATCTAAGTAATAAATGTTTTCTACTCATCTGTTTTAACATTGATGTGACTGTTAATGGCTCATACTGGATACCCCTTAAATTGCCTTGTCGTATATAAAAATAAAGTGGATGTTGTTTGAGTCGAGATGGAAGAGGTTTTGTATGAGAAGCAGCCCTTGAGCACCTTGCTAAGTCTGTTCGTCTCCTCCCCAATTATTTTTAGTGTACTGAGTCACAGACACCGACAAATGTCAGAACATCAGCTCTTAACTGGCATCTAAGATCCCATCCCAAATAACCTATGAGACAGTGGAGAGCAAGGGTCCTCATTAAGCATCATCACTGTTAACTGTAAGCCGTATTACACCCATTCCTGACAACACCAAAAGCACCCTATACAGATATCACTCTCTTGTGTGTACTTACTTTAGTTTATTATTGGTATTCTCTAACTCATTATTTTGTGTGTGATATGTCTTGCAGACTTTAGATAGTCTGTGATGCAGCAATGAAACGTAGTGACTGTAAAATTCAAAATTGGGTGTTTCTTTAATGGGCACGTTTGGCCCTGCGTATTTTGGAACTCCACTAATAAACAGTTTTCACACTCCTACTGTAACAGTTCCCGGACTTTTATTTAGTAGTTTCCTGTTTTGTTCCGTTTTTTCCTTATTTGGTTTACTTCCTGTTTTTTTAGTAATGACGATCACCTGTTTCACCCTCATTTATTTTTAATTTTTTCGTTTTTTTACATCTCTGTCATGAACCCGTTACCTCACCAAAATGGCAGAGGCATGGAGATATGTGCAGGAGTTTTTGGACTTCGCCTATGACTCCACGTGTGGTGACCTCACCTTAATAGAGGTATTTTGGTGCGGGCTGGATGAAATTCACTGCTTCGTCATGCCACTCACAGATTCGTTATGGACTCTAAAGAGTTACGTCAACCTCGCTCTATGGTTAACGGAGTCAGAGTCCGGAGTCAGAGTCATGGTTAACGGAGTCCAGCCCCAGGTCATCACATGTGGTTGTCACCAACCCGGAACCCACCCAGCCATATACTTTACACTATAAAGTATACACAATAATAAAGTGTAAAGTAACCGGTTTCAGCAAAAGGTTTTTGCTTCTTATGCAAAAGATCAAATAGTAGATATGGAATGGAATTAAACCCTCACAATAATTCTGGAGAGATGCTTTCCCCCTGAAACCCAACAGCAAGTATAGCAATGGCAACTATTTGATGGTATCTAGATTTGTTCCTGATATATTCAAATATCAGCCTTGGTACGGCGCACCTACTTTTCACAGGTTGGCTTCATTTCATGTCTAATTTTGATTCATTTTCTGCAATACAATGTCCTGATTGACTCACTACCACACAGCAGAAAGTAGAATTGGAAAGAATTCATCACAATTTACCAGGAGGAGGCGCAGACAGAGTCCGTAATCTAAAGTGCTGGAGAATTTACTGCGGAGGAGTGAAAAGATCAGACTGACTCTCTGTTTTTACTGGGCTTCAGGAACTCTTAGCATTTCCATCATTATATTAAGTTTCATCATTATTTTATAATAATTTAGTTACTTGTTTTAATTTATATATATAACTTGAGCCTAACGAAGGCTAATTCTAACTCACGTAAACATGCAAACAAAATCTGACACTATGTTAAAATCACTTGGCAGATGTTCAGCCATCTTTGAGGATTTCTCAAGGATTCTGAATTTCAGGATGCACATATGCTCAATCTGAGGAGCGCTGCAAGTGGAAAAAAGAATAAGTGTACATCGATGTATCACTTCACAGAAAGCGGAAAGGAAAATTTACCCATCAGTCATTGCGCACCATCTCAGTACTACATGAAGTGTGGTAAGATTTTTACATTCATGCATTTGGCAGATGCTTTTATCCAAAGTGACCTGCAGTGCATTCAAGGTACACATCTGATCAGTGTGTGGGTTTCCTGGGAATCATGGCCACAACCTTTTGCACTGCTAGCGCAATGCTCCATATTATTACCATAGGAAGACTATAAAACGGGTGAGGAAGTGGAAAGTGCATGAGATGTGACTGTTATAATGGCATTATCATAATCATGTTATCACAACACAGTAAAAATACGCACACTTGTCTTAGAAATGGCTTATTGTGAATACAGCCTTGACTGAAGTGGTTGCAAAACAAACACTCTTTTGCTATACTTGAAAAACACTCTTTTAAATATATCCGACTATATTAATGGCTCTCAAACCTTATTGCTTCAAATATAGGTGATATATAAACTGGGAGAGAACATGTAATGTACATTTAGATGTATGAAAGTATGGTCATTTATATTTATTAACACAATTTTGTTATCGTGCATGAATCCCTCTCAACCCATGCGTGACTCCGATGTTGTCTGTGTTAAATAACACTGCAGGTGTTCTAAACGAACAAGTCAATGAAGTGAACTTTTACTGATATCCCCTGCTCAGTGTGTAGGGAGTAGTGAACTCTGTGTGTAGGCTTGGATTAGGGGGAGGGGCTTTTCCTTAATGTGGTAGCTGAGCTTTACAGATATAGCTTTCCGGGCCACCAAACGCACGACTGTTGTCATCAGATGTTCTGGCAGTTCTGGTGGCCACAGAAAGACATCTGTGGATGAGCCTAGCTGATATTATTAGGAGGAAATATGTGACTTCAACTTCACAGGTGATGGTCGAGCAATTCAGAGCTGCAGGGGCACAGCCTCAGGCCTTTATAAAAATATCTTATATCTATTGGACTAATAATGACTATAGCGGCCTAGCACCCTTATGTTGTCGGAGTAGCACCCTTATTGCATTTACATTTACATTGAGTCATTTAGCTGAGACGCTTTTATCCAAAGCGACTTACAAATCAGGACAAGGAAGCATTTTCAATAACTATAAGAGCAACAATGAATAAGCGCTATAAACAGGTCTCAGGTGTTCCAACAGTGTAACAAGTCTAAATATTTATTTGTTTATTTATTTTCAAAAGAAGTAGAAGTAGAAGTAGAGGTAGTGGCGGTGTGTTAGCTGATTAGTTAAAGAAGTGAATACAAAATAGTTGAGTTTTTAGTCGTTTCTTGAAAACAGCTAGTGACCTAGCCGTTCTGATAGAGATATGTAGTTCATTCCACCATTATTTCCACTGTTGCTATGGCCGATCCTCTGCCCTCTCTGGAGCAGGATGCTCAGCCTTTTTGTAGCAGCGAGACACTTGGATGGTGTGTTGACAGTAGCCTGGGAGACCTGTGTACGAATCCTATGTCTGACACCTTCTTATATACTGTATATACTGTAAAGTATTTTGGTGGGCCTCTGTGTTTAGGCAATGATGGGCTGGGTGCTGAGTAGCTATAGAAGGTCCTTGCCCCTCCTGAGAGCTCAGTCTATCTACTAGCTCCCCTCAAATGTCAATCCTCGAGATAGAGTGTGTCTGGCATCCTCACTACAGAGGGGCCCTCGCTGCTTTGGTGACAGGCTGGCAAGGCCATTGCTTGCATTAAGCAGACTCTCTTAAAGGCAGCATCTGATTTATAAGACATTATTGCCAAGCCTTTACACAGCTGGCTCAGTGGCGTGTCATTGGCGTGCCGATACCCAGGAGACCAGTGTTGGTGTTCCAAGCTGGACACCTTCCGGTGTGTCTAAACTTTTATAACAGGGCCTTGCGTTTGGGCAGTGGTCCGAGAATAACGTTTTGTCATCAGCAGTGCCAGGTAAGGTAGTATTGCGTTATGCCTATGCTGATTGTGCTTCAACACCAGGTCATGCAGTCACTTCCTGCGGTAAAGCGCATCGTGGCCTCCAAAGCATCAACCAGACGCAGTAGTTCCATTGAAAGGGATGCAAGCGATCCCTTGGTTACGTCTCTTGGTAACGAGACTGCGTGACTGCCGTGGGCCAATTAGATTGGTGTGATTAGGCATAAGATTCAGACAGCGGTCACGCTGAAGGTGTTCCCCATAGTGTCAAACCAGACATAGTGTCTTATTCCCCTTCTCAGGGAACCAAGGTTATATACGTAACCAAGAGACGTTTTACATGGTAATACTGTTCGTGTGAAAAAATAAATAAAGAATAATAAACAAAAAAATAAACTGTATCAAAATAAACTTTAACATTCACATTTAACATCTACTTACTTGTTCCGTACGTAAGCGCAGGGCACGTTAGTGCTGTGCCATTGCATTCGCTTCAGGGTTCGAATCCTAACATTACACCTAAATAATTGTGTTCAATAAACCAAGCAAATCACTGTGTACTTTCATTGTATGGAAAACAGCAGCTTTTAATATGAGCCTCTCTAGTGTTGCGTGGGGGAAATCTGCTATGGCTTTGGATTGGTATGGAGTGGGTAGATAATAGCAGAAATTCTCTGTTTAGTAAATCTAAATTGATCTGTAGAAGGTTTGACTTAATTAGATTTACCAAATTTATGGTTATTAATGGTAATTCGTGTTTTTTTTTTAAAATCCGCTTAACTCCAAAATTTGAGGGGACATGTTTGAAGTACATTCAGCACTGCTGTACATATCTCTCAAACAAACAAACAAACAAACAAACAAAATAACGTTGAATTATATCATGTTTTTTCCAGTCTCCCATATAAACACTTGCAATTACATAAATGCCATAATAAAATGCCTCTTTTATTGTGCTCTCCATTTCTACAAACGATCTATTATTTTATATCTGTGTTGTTGGCAGGTCAGGTGGAGGCCATAGCCTGTAGACCTGTGTTAAGTAACTGCTTTCCTGCCCCCACCTTTATCTTGCTCTGTAAATCCACAGCCCAGAATGCATTACTGGGATTGCCTTATGTAATATCTGTCTGCGAGAGCAAGGATTGCAACAGAGTGTTTGACATAAAATGTTGCCATGGGTGTGAGTTCAGCCCAAATCCAATCTATATGCAAAACTGGCTATTAATCACAGCACCCTGCAAACACACACAAACAACTAACACACACAAAGGTGAATGATAAACGACCATCACTAGTGCCCATACCACAGTTTCTCATAGAAAATCGATATTTGTTTTCGTAAACGTATAATCTGCTGTAAGTAAAATAGCACAAGCTGAAGTCATATTAAACCAGTCATTTTAGTATACAGAGGAAAAACAACAGGGTCCAAAAGACTAAGAACAGTAAAGTTTACTGCGAATGAGCGCATTTAATTGTCTAAAGCAAGTGTTGTTGCAGAAGTAGCTGTTGTGTTTAAGACTACATTCTGAAGGAATATAAACAGTGATGGTTAAAGTAAAGCTAGCAAAAGGACAGCAATTTATTTCAAAGGAACGTTAAAAAACGAAGACAGAGATAGTACTTCGAGAAGAATATTCAGACTCATTTGTTATGTGTTTCTGAAAATATGTTGGCTAATAGGAACGCAATTAAAGTTCACAGTGCTCGGCTTTGTCTCCGATTAATTCTGCTCCGCTAAGCGCAAAACAAACCGTCTGCGTAAGGTCTTTGTAGAATCCCTGTTTCAGATAGCTGACTGCATACGCATTTAAGCCTATGCAGGCAAGAGGATTGCCCATTCTACAGAGTGATTCATTGTGAGGAATGAAAGGCCAGTCAGAAGTGACACGTCAGTTATCAGCTGTAAGACATAAGAAAATGATCTAACTTTGTGATGTCAGCCTTGTATAGTGGTTTAAAGCAGTAGTAAATATATTGTGTAGTGTAATGTAACGTTATGACACGCGTGTGTCAAACCTGAAAAATCTGAGCAAAACATCCCTTTGGGTACACCCTCATTTGTAAAAATGAGTAAATAACGTTTTTTTAATTGTAAAAATGCAAAACGTTTTCTGTTAGGGTTAGAGTGTGGGTTAGGTTATACTGTTTATAACTAGCTGTGTATAAAAACAATGAAGATCTATGGAATGTCCGAATTTAGATAGACAGGTAAATGTGTGTGTGCCTTGTTCACAATCATTTGCTAACAAGTGTGTTCCCAATATTAAATATGAATTATTACTAAATATCCCTTAAAACGTTATATAAAGAAAACGTTATATAAAGAATCTATAAATGCAAACCACATTTTTTTTATAAGAGTACCGCAAAGTCATTATAATTAGCAGTAAATAAATATATGGCATATCCCCACCTAGATAGTTTAACCTGAGCAACATTGTGGGGACCTAAAAATGTTTGGGTAATATGTAACAATATAAACTGTTTTCTGTAGCATTTGGTTTAAAAGACAGAAAGTACTGTTAACGTCCCATACAGAAATGCAATATACGACATATATGTCCCTATATCAAGATTGATATTGCCATATATGTTACATATACTGTATATGTGTGACTCATATATATATATATATATATTTATATTCATGTATGTAATATGTATAAAAGTATATATATATACATATATATATATATGTATATATATATATATATATATGTCAAACGTAATATGTATAAAAGTATATATATATATGAATAATTATTAAATATATAGGGTAGATTTATATGTCAATATAGGGAATTGTTCCAATTTCTAATAGGTTTTATATATGGCATATACGGACATCAGACATATGTACATATATTACATTTGCATATGGGTTAGTATAATATAAACCAATGGAAAGTCGCTACAAAGATAAATAAAGGTGAATGGGTGACGGGGTAAGCATGTCTAGTTCAGTATGTTAAATTGTTAAAAAGCTGATTATCAGGTTGATCCCTTTATTATGTTAAAACCACCCCCATCCCCCACCTCTGTGTGGCCATGCTAATAAAGTGCTCTAGGTTTGGTGGAGTCTCAAAGGCTTAGATCTCTTTCAAGGTCACTGACAGTGTATGGACTGTTGTGAGTGCATTGAGAACATCAGGGATTATAACAGCATAATTCTCTCTCTGCCAGATAAGAGAGAGAGAGAGAGAGAGAGAGAGAGAGAGAAGCTCAGAATTATGGTCATCTGTGCTAATACAAAGGGACAGTGATGAACCATTAGTGGTTCCTCTATTAAAAGAGAGGACATCTGACTTTGACCAAGTCAAAAATGTTTAACTTAATAGCTCTCTGGTTTACACAATGTCATTACAGTGTCTGTAGGACAAATTCAAGGGAACAAGTAGAAAAATCTTAATTTACACATTAATTATTACACTTAATAAAAACTATTTTAACCAAAACTCAGGAGATCAGGAGAGCAAAACCTAGACAGAAACAGAGCCCAAAGGAGGGAGAAGGGAGGAGGTCTAGGAGGTGGATATGGAGCTGGCGTATAGCAGAGAGCTGGGGAGGCCAGCCAAGAGGAGCACCAGGGCAGAGCTGATGGAGAGAGGAGCCATGGAGGTCTGGTGGGACTTCCAGGTGGAGCCAGGGGGCGAAGCTAATAGGTGGAGACCCAGCTAAAGCTAAAGAGCTGACGGACCAGGGTGACACTGACGACCTGGTAGTCCAAGGGGGTGCTGCAGGCTTGACTGAACAAGGTGGAGGCGGGGGACTGGCAGACCAGGGTGACAACAGAGAGAGTAGGGACCAAAGTGGAACCAAAAGGATGGAGGAGCCTGGTGAAGCCTCTGGGATGATGGACCACTGGGATGGGGAAAGGTGGGGCCATGGCCTCGGAGGACTGAGGAGCCAGAGGATCCACCTTTCAGAGACTAGCTGGTGGTGAAGGAGCTGTAGGACATAACCAAGTGGGGCGGAGCCAAGGAGCTGCGAGGCACCAGCAGAGGTGGTGAATCCTGATCAGAGGGCCAAACCAGATAGCTGGTGGAGCCAGCAGAGAAGAGGAAGCTGGGAAAGACGTGCCAAGGAGCTGGGCAAGACGTGAAGATAGAAGAACAGAGAATCTGGAGGGGACCAGTGGAGACAGTAGTGGGAGCTGGCCCCACAGCAAAGTTAAGGACAGTTCTTCTTAACTGGCTCAGATGTGGATTTTTCAGGCGTCATGCTGTGGTCCTTGTCTACCTCGTAAACAGTGAGGAGGGAACCACAGCTCATGAGGACCCACTCCACAAAGTCGGCAAATGTCCTCAAGGACCGTCACCAGATGCCTTGGAATGGTCCGGCTAGTGAGTTAAGCATGCCAGATCAAGAAAGTCCTTAGTGTGGTCCTTGAGGGATTGCTCCCCCTGCTTCAGGAGAAGGCGGACAGCTGGACTATCTTTATATAACTGTTGTTTGTCAGTCCTTAGAAATACAAGGAAACAGGGAGAAAATCTCAAAATGCAATTTCAAAAACAAAAATTCAGCAACTCAGGAGAACAGGAGAACGCAAAACACCACAGCAAAATGAGGACTGACAAAGAACAGAACAAAACCAGCAAGTATAAACATACATACATAAAAAATAAACTAGAAACCGGTGAAAACAGTAACTAGGGCAATGGAAGAGGAGCTAATGATGAACTAATTACTAAGATAATGACTAAATTAACAAGGGGTGGGGGGGATACAGAAACAAAAACACACAAGAAAAATAAAACCTAATCATGAAAAAATGTTCATAGACCAACACTTTAGAACAAACTGTGTATGGATGGAGAGAATCTGTATGTTAACTGGTCCTGTAACTGGGTACCTATATATGCACCTTTCTAAGCTGTGTGTAAACCGGAAGTGTTTCCTGGAATAACAAACAGCCATCTATAGTACATACTTATATGTTTATTTTCGGAGATCCTTGATAAGTTCCGGCTATAAAACAACCCAGTCACTGAGTATCTCAGAGGGCTTTTAGAATTAAATGGCTCATACTGTAAATGGCTAAATAGGTGGCTCATAAACTGCCTGTTGATACAGGATCTATTGTAGTCCTTATCCAAAAGCAGCGGCTAACTGTATTTCGCATCAGCTAAGCTGTCTGCTATATGTACAGGTGGAGATTAATCAGTGGCTTATATTACTGAGAGAGTTATTGATTAAGGCAAGTGCATATAGTACAGTTAGTCTTTCCCCATTTATATTGTGTCATTCGGTCAGACCCAGCCGGGAGGAATTTGGAAGAGCTGAACGAAGCGTATTAGCATTTGTTAGCTTACAAAAACAAGTCATTTATTCACTTCATTTTGGCAATAGCAACTTTGATATATATAATGCGCAAAGCATGTCCTTCGCATCACAGAGGAAAAAAAGTGTACTTTTCAATGATCATATTTCTTTAACTTAGAAATATGATAATATTTAACGAAATAAAGCATTTTTAAGACCATAGTGATTTTGTGCATTGTGAAAGTTTCATCTCCTCAATTTGGGGTAAAATGCGACCAGTGTTATAAGTTCCCTTTCAAAGGAATCATGCTTTGCATCTGGGTAAATGGTACAGGAAACGCCCTCAGTGTGACAGGTGTCTAACGTACGTCTAATCAGAGCAATGAAATTGGCCCTCGACAGTGTATTGTGCGCATCAGGTGCAACCGAAAGTATTAGATGGCACCTGCCATGCACGTCATCAGCTTTTTTGTATTCAGGAGCCATTTGTTTGCATATGTGCGAAGGCAATCCTTTTGTTCCTTTTCGATGGGCAGCCCTCCCATGAGCTCCTCAGAGGACAGCAGTGCTGAGTGGTTGTAGCTATGGTTGCAGTAATGTGGTTGGAGCAATCTATGGGCTCCCCTTAGTTACCATGGTCATTGGGTTGAGTGGTATCCTCTCAGTGAGGGCTTTCCAAAAAGACTCCTCCATTCCCCATTAGAGCTTTTATGTTCCCCTCCAGAAGCTAGTATGGAATGTGCCTTTGCTTCAATGTTCACACCCTTCCTCTTTGTATGGCACCTTCGGGAGTGTTGGAGTCTGGAGACATTAGGGTTGGGCAGGCCCCCTCAAAAGCTCTATAGAGGACAGCAGTGCCACCTAGTGGTTGAGACGTGGCTGGAGATGACAGTCTATCAAATATTTGCTAGCTTTTGCCAGCTCTTGTTTGATGACAGGTCACCTGGGTTGAGTGTAGCACAGCACCCTCACTATAGTGGATCCTGCACTCCTCTTAGAACTCTCCCTAGGAGGATAGTAATTTTGAGCAGTTGCAGCTGGTTCTCTGCTGGTGCCCCTTGGAAAACAGGCCCTCCAGGTTGAGCATAGAGCAACATCCTCACAATAGAGGATCCTCCACTCGCCTTTAACTAGGGGGACAGTAATTTCAAATGGTCATTGCCGGCTCTCCACCAGTTCTCTTTGGATTAAGGTCTTCTGGGTTAAATGTAGAGTAACATTCTCACTATAGGGGATTCTCTGCTCAGAATAGCGCTCAGTTAATGACAGGCTCACACAAATGTTCTGTCCTGGGCTGGTTCCCTTAAAGCTAGTATATAGCTGAGGGAGGTAGACATAGCCATGCCTGAGCATTGCCCCTGGGATGGGCCCCATGGGTGTCCCCATATTAGGCTATTTGCTTAGGTAGTGGCTTTAGGGAATTTTCTTGTCACTAACAGTTGTGTGGTGCAACTGAATTGGGTAGTTTGGATTCTGTCAGTTAAGTCTATGGAGTCATGAAATCTCTGATGTGGAAGTCATTCCCCTTAGCATGGCATAGTGAGTATTTGTTCCCTTAAGCATCTATCTGGATGCAGTGTTGTTGTTGTTTTCAAAAGAGAACATTCAGGGTTATGATTGTAACCCCAGTTCCCTGAAAACAGGCAATGAGACACTGTGTCTTGCTGCAATGCATCGGGAGTACCTGCCAATATCTCCTACAGACAAAGAAGTTAATGATGTGCATGGCCGGTGCCCTCTTATATTCTTGGTTGTATCTGATGCACATCATACACTGGTGTGTATTTCAGACATCGGTCATGCTGAAGGCATCCTTACAGAAGGAGCCTGTCTCGTTCCCTAATTTTAGGAAACCAGGGTTACATACATAACCCTGAGGATTTTTTGTCCATTTTAAAAACATGACTGTTGATACGATATAAATTCTGACCAATGGCTATACATACAATTCCAGCCATAAAATAAGGCAGGGATGCCAATTTTGTTATGCTGGTTGAAAGTTTATTTCTGGTCCGATAGCAAGTAAAGTAACCTAAATATATTTATATATGAATATATATTCTGTAGAAGGCGCAGGTTCATACAATTTTGCTAATGCTAATGCTTTGAAATTACCTACCCTTCCTTTAATTTTTACCACCTTGTTACATTATTTTGGAATAGTCCATTTTTTTTATAGCACGACCCTAAACTGTGGTTGATTGTTCTACATTGTATAACAGTCTCTGTACAACAGGTCAGAAAAAGCTTCAATGCTTAAGCTGTAGAGTTAAAACTCTGGCTATGTAAGACAGATGATTTGGTGATCTCTTTGCCAGCAGTAAGTCTGTCTTTAATAAGTTTTGATTACCCTTTGGAGATCCATACTATGTCAGGATTTTTGTGTTTATAGTTTTTTACAGCAACTGGCCAGGTTTTTGCCAAGTAATATATGTACTGATGTATCATTTTCACCAGAAAAGAGGTATTGATCAAACAATTGGAAAACTGTGATATGGAGGGCGTTTTGTGTACATTTTCTCTCTGTATTCCAATTTGTGGTATGGTCCTTTGTATGCTAATGCTGTTACTATAGCAACCAATGTAGATATTCAGAAAAATGACTGATTTGCATATTTAATTTGATCACTCACACATTGCAATTGCAAAACTGAGCAAACAATTAGTCGAGAAGACTGGATTTGGCAAACAAACAAGAATTTTCTGTTTTCTGTGTTTTCATGGTTTCTGGTAATCAAGACAACCACTGTGGTGCACGGCATGACAATATAATTGAAGATGTAAGAAGGTATGCAGTGATAGTAAGAAAACAATACGAAGGAGTGGTCACGATGTATTACTGTGGTGATCTGGGGTCCAAAACAGTGTTAGCTATTTTTGTGTTGTAGACTTGTGTATAAGAGCTGCAATCTTGTTCTTGCTTGATCAAATGCTTATTCTCTGTGGGAAGATATGAAAACGCTTTATTTTTTGGCTACCTTTAAAAAAAATCTGGAGTCAAAACAGAGTTCCCCTACTTTGCTATCTGCATCAAAATGATCACAGCCCAGCAAATGATTACAGTCACCTCTGATCAGACAAACAGACAGCTTTACAGAAAGGTAATGTAATTTTACTCTTCTGTGACCTTCCCTTTAAAATAACAGAGGGGAACAGGGTTTTGGAACAGGCTCAACAGGCTCAGCATAAGCTAGCATTTGTTAGCCAGTCGGACAACTATGTGTGTTTTTGTGACAACTCAGTGCAACATGCTAGTCTAATACCAATGAGTTTTGTGAATGAAGCACTAAAATAATAATAAGCCAATTTTAGGAGGAGGTGTGTTTGTGCTAAATGGACTTAGTTTAAATAAAACGTGTTAAAATTCCAGCACATTTAGCACCTGATTAAACCGGGCTTGTGATGTTTAGTGCACTGCAAATGACTAAGTGATTAAAACTCCAGTAACTCCACTGAGTAGCCAGTGTTAAAATTTAGTGTTACAAATATCACATACTTCATCACTCGTTTAGTCTGCGCATGCGCAAACCATTTTCAATTCTCCCGCTTATTTTAATGTGTCCGTCATCCGTCTTGACTGGACTGTCTTCACGCAATGCATTGCAAGGTATGGTATTCATTTAATTTTGTCACCAAAACAAATCGTTTATACTTTGTAATATCGCCTGTAATATTATTTCTAGTTTAATATTTGTTTGTCGTTAACGGCTGTCATCTTTTTAACATCATTTTAATTGTGCGCTTTCTTCATTCAGAGAGCAGCTGTTTAATCTACGGTATACACAGTTTAATCTACGGTATACACTTTGTTTCTTTTCTCCATGTTAATTTGAATCATTTTGTAAAATAATGCAGGTATTGGGTCGACATCCTACCACTCTATCAATTGATTCATGTTTATGATTCATGTTTTAAAATGTGTGACAGACCGGTGAGTTGACTGAATTTAGAGAGATAAACTTTAGCTCAATTAGTATTTGAGGCCAGTATCATTAATAGGTTTCCCAACTTTTACAGTAAGCATAACGATTAACTTCAATTGCCTATGTGACACAGTTCGATGTGAGGTACATGCTTGTCAAAAGTATTGTTTGTCAGCTACGCTCGCACGTTAGCATGTATTTAATAAAAGCGATACATTTGGGACCTTATTGACCTTATGCAGCTGTTTGTGCATGTATAACACACTAAAGGAAAACGAAAACATGAAAATGCATCATATGACCCCTTTAACACCCACACAATGTTTGTATAAGCAACACTTTGGTCAGTGTTGACTAAACAATAGCAAACATGGACCTGTATGTTGTAACAATAGCAAAGACTGTTCATTTTAACACTCGTTGTCAAATCTCCCAACATTATTTTGCTGTGCTGTGTTTGAATAAGGTTTTGTGTGCTGAAATACTGCATGTATTTGCACTAAAATGTATATTGAACTAGTGGCTCACGAACTTCATGTCCTTGGCTCTCTTTTAAATACTCGCCAACTTCTCTCCTCATACATAATTTTACATGGAATGCCTGTGCACTTGCCTGTGCACTTGCCTGTGTAAATGTGCCTGTGTTATTCGCACTTCTGAGAAGCTCTTTTAAGGCGGGCCTTCTCCCTGGACACCTCTGGCCGGCTTTTGTTGGAAATATGGGGACTTATAGTGAAAATAGTGGGAAGCTCGATTTGTAGCAGGCTTAGCCACAGTGAAAATGAATAAATGACTCTGAACTGCAACTAATACGTATGGGTTGAGTTGTTTAGAAAACAATTCACACTAATTCATTTATATTAGGAGAAAATCAAATTGTTTGTTAGGATGTTGGCATGATTTTTGCAATAAAAATCAATAGTGACTAACTAAACAAACAAAAAAGCACATAGTAGTGTCTTTAAAAAACAATCCATTAGTCTATTAGTTCAGAGTGTTTTACGCGTGATTCCATGGAATTCACGAAAAATGTACCAAAACCACATTTTACAACAGATTGCGTGTGTTTTTTGTGCATGAAAGATTTAAGTGGACATGTGAAAATACACATGTACCAGAGAACAAAGTAAACCATACAGCGTATGTAAATTTTGTTATTTTAAATTGATTAAATTCAATTTTTAATCAATTTTGAGTTAACTGTGCATTTATTTATACACCAACTGTTTTGGCCACTATCTCTGTGTTGTCATCACTTTGTGAAAATATGTGCCAGCAGCCAATGCATGATTCTTCTTGCATAACAGTGTATTTGAGAAACATGCCCAGAACATTCTGAAGTAATGAGCTCCGTGTAACAGCACAGTCATTCCAAATTTGGTTTCTGCTCATCCAGACATGCAACCTAAAAGCTGTATAAAATGTTTCTATGTTTGCATAGTCAGTAACTGACACAACCAGAAATATTTGCAACAGTGGGTGGAATAGTCATATGACTAAATCTGACAAACCTAACCTTAATCCCCAGATTTCATCAGAAAAATCCTAATTAGATGATTTAGCCCGATTGCATATGAATATACTGTGCAGGGTGATTTAGGTAAAAGTCTGTATTTCATTTAAAGTGCTTTAACATTAAGTGAATGGTGAGCACATATCATTATACAGACACTTCTGTAGAAACCTATGCAAAGCTGTTTCCATAACTTGCCCGGTACATTTCTGAATAAACACACCAAAAAAACACACTATTCAGCAACTTATCACAAGCTCCTTGTAAACTGTATACCATTTGATTTTTTAGGGTCTATAGTCACCCAAAATATAGTACTAAAGAACAGTAAAGCCTTCATCAACATTATTTGCTTAAAAATATATGGGCTAAAACAAAAGAAACACAATTCTGTAGAAGACTGTGTGCTGACATGTTAGAAAAAACAAGAGTTAGCCTTTGGTACAAACCGAATGGTAAAATGAAACTAAATCACCTGACTTTGTTTAGGTTCAGCCAGGCCTTTCAGATTAATTTACTGTTTCCAACATCTTGTCAACTGTCAACACCCCGTGTAAACTTCAAAGCTGACTGTATAATTGGAGTTACACGAGCCGTGTTTTTGTTTTTGTCCTTCAAACACTGATGAGCAAGTTACAGTTACAAGAGGGGGAAGCAGAAATAAATTCAGGTCGAGTGGTGAGCACGAAACAGAGAGTCTTAAAGAAGAAGAGAGACAGAGAGACATCTAACAAGACACCCTGGAGTGTCACGTATGGAGAGGTTTTGATTGTTTGGGTGAGGTGCTGCTGGATTAACCCCCTCGCAGAGGGCCTTCTGTTACTCTGTTCCACTGTTACCCCATGTCCAATGGGCCTGCTGGCCATACCAGAATATGGTTACACAAGCACATGGGGCCCTTCTACTCCAACGCACTCTATTTCTGACTCCACCACGCACTGTTCCAAAAATAAAATGCAACTAGCTTCTCACACACTGCAGTGTTGTGTTTTGGTGACGTCAACGTAATACTTGAGATAACGGATTTGCAAAAACAGATCAACCCAACAGAACATCACCGTCCCCCAGTGGCGAGTGAGGTGAATGCCGCTTCAAAACATTTATATGTTGATCCAAACATGGTGGACTGTAAAGAAATAAGCAAATGTAACTTTGTGTATGAAATTTGTCTACGTATATGCAGCCTTAATGAGTAAAGCAAATGGTTTCTATATAAACACATCATTTACATTTACGCATTTGGCAGACGCTTTTATCCAAAGCGACCTACATTGCATTATACTATACATTGTTTCTGAGTATGTGCAATCCCTGGGATCGAACCCATGACCTTGGCATTGCTAACGCCATGCTCTAACCACTGAGCTACAGGAAAGCATCATTACAGGCTTAATGATAAGTGTATATTTATTATTACAGTTATATAATTAACGATAAGAGCAGTACAACAATAACTTAATAATAAGAAACCTTCTGAAATGTCAATCACAGGTCAGAGTGGTAAAAGATGTTTGTGTAATGGCCGCTAAACTGTACCTGCTACACATTAAGTCTATTGCAGTACATTATATGCAACATTTAATGTTGGTTCTTAAATCTGATTGGACAAGAGGCATTCCAAGAGTGCTGACACTGCACTGGGGCATCTTACTGTTTTGCATCACTCTTTCACAGTTGCAAATAGTGTCGCAAATAGTTCCCTAGGTCATGAAACAGTGTGTATACAAGTTTGGTTACTTGTAAGGACCCACATTCAATTCACATCGACACTGATGACTAAACATTTGGTGACGTGACCACCAACCATCAACATGTGACAACTTTCAAACTTAATGCAGGTGTATCTTTTTGAAACTTGTCTTGTGATGTGTGACCCGACAACATTGTATCATAATGGATCATAGTTTGCACTAACATGTAATCAGTTATGATGATAAAGCATATTTGGCGAGCTAGAGATTGCTGATATA
Organism: Botia kubotai; assembly: GCA_036877585.1. Lineage (NCBI taxonomy): Eukaryota > Metazoa > Chordata > Actinopteri > Cypriniformes > Botiidae > Botia > Botia kubotai. Next base: position 14,264 of record JAZGTI010002740.1, on the reverse strand, counting down.
GATTGACTTGCATTGATGTTTGTGTCTATTTTTGGCATTTATTTTCCTTTTTTAGCTTTACAATACCTCATTTGACTCTACGCTGGACACTGGAAGAGCTTAACACAAACAAGCATTTTTTGTATTTGTAAGGATTCCACATTCATGCAAAATAAAACTGAAAACTAAAAAAACTAAATAATTGGCTATTGTTACGGTACGTGGAAGTAATCCAAAGAAGACAATATCAAAAATATACTTTCAATAAACAAAACTCAGAAACAGAAATGGAGTCCAAAAAAATTAAGAGAGAAGGTCTAGCAGGAGGGCATGGAGCTGGCGTATGGCAGGTAACTGGGGAGGCCAGCCAAGGGAAACCCCAGGGCAAAGCTGACAGAGGGATAAGCCATGGTAAAGATCCAGTGTAACTTCCGGGTGGAGCCTGGAGGGCGAGCGATGGAGGTGGAGCTAGTAGAGGTAAAGACCCAAACAGATCCAAGAGGATGACACACCAGGGCACAATAACAGGCATGGAAGTCCAAGGGGGAGCCACAGGCTTATTCGACCAAGGTGGAGACTGGCAGACCAGGGCGTCAGCAGAGAGAGTGAGAATTAAGGTGCCGGTGGGATGGAGGAGCCCGGTGAAATCGGAGGGATGGAGGAGCCCGGTGAAATCGGAAGGATGGAGGAGCCCGGTGAAGCCGGAGGGATGGAGGATTAGGGGTGGAGGGATGAGGTTTTGCTGGAGACCCGGAAGTGTGGAGTCATGCCAGAGCAATGGACCAAGATGGAGCTGGAGGGATGAGGAAGCCTGATGGAGCCTGATGGAACATGGTGAAGCCATGGGATCTTAGTGACAAGTTGGATCTGAAGAGCTGATGGAGCAAAGCAGGAAGATGGGCCTAGAGGAGAGAGGTGTAGTCAAGGGATCTGCTTTACGAGGCCAAACTGGTAGTGAAGAAGCCCAATGCGTCCAAGGAGCTGGACAAGAGCAGCGACAACAAGGAAACCATGGAGCTGGGAGAGACCAGTGGCAACGAGGGAACCAAGGAGCTGGGCGAGACCAGTGGCAACGAGGGAACCAAGGAGCTGGATAAGACCAGCGGAGAGGAGGGAACCAACAGGGAATTCAAGAGTAATGGGGAGAGGAAAATACAGGGAGGAACCAGGTCATCCAGCAGACTCATAGCCATAGGTAGCTGGGGAATGAGTCCAGGGGCACACTCCACAGACTCAGCAGATGCGAATTGAGATTCACGCCTATTGTATTAGATGGCAACCTCTGCATCTGTATCAATGGACAAGCGTAATGTTAACTTGGATCATCTCAAAGGTCTATCATAGAATGGCTCTGACATTATTGACTCATTATATATGCCAGCAAGTTACTATTTGCCATAGAGATGAGAGGGGAACGCCATAAAATGCCGTCCATACAGTTCACTCCAGTATAAATAGTTGACACAATGTTAATTGACTCTTTTTACAGGAATGCGTGTTAATTATAGCAGGGTAAACTTCTATAGCAGTGGGAGATCGTAGCAATTATTGTTATTGCATAACCATTTGTTCCAGTAGTGAAAGACAAAATACAGCATTCACAATTTCTAAAGGAAGAGAAAAATCAATAGAGATGGATTACAGCAGTCAGAACTAAGAAAGATGTCAAACTTTCACTCTGTCAGCAGCTCTAGAACCCCCACCACAGGCGTTAGCTGCTATGGTCATTGAGATGCAAGACAGATCTACTGTAAAGCAAAGCAGAAATACACTACCACTCAAAAGTTAAAACACAAGTTAAAACACTTGTTTCTCATGATCTTAAAACTCTCAAACTAAAGCTAGATTAAATTATTAAATTAGATTAGATTAAAGATTATTCACTGTTTGCCCCTGAGAAGGAGCTTTGTCACAATCATGCTGTTACAGTATGTCAACATACTTCACTTGTATATTGTGATAACTATATTTAACAATAACAAAATGCATTTAGTTATATTACTTATATTTCATAGACACAAGCTTATAATGCATGTCGATGTTAAATTTATATCTATATTCTAAATCACATACATGTTAAAGATTTGGATTAAGGCTGACCAATTGTATTTAGAGTAAATGACCAATATTAACGAAATAAAATTCTGAGGCATCGAGTATTTGTCAGAAATACGATGCTGACATCTGCTGATTGTTCAGAATATTGGCGCAGACTAGTTCGCTTGTGGAGGCATTTTGTAATACAGTTTATTTAGCTGTTTGACATAGAATACTAGACATAACACGACATTTATTTAATCATTTATTGTCATTATTAATTATACTAATTCATTAATGTTTTAATTAAGATTTATTGTTACCTGGCAAGTCATTTAACATTCAAACATCTAATTGTTACTTAGTCTAATTTAAATTACGTCAGCTGGCAGAAAAATAAATGGTTGTTGAACAATATTCGTGTCGTATGTTTTATTTTAGTTATCTCCTCTGCCCTTCGTATATTACCAAGCTTTACAAACAAAGGCACGTTTTACATAGCGTCAAGAAACTTCCGCGTAAAAGACATGTAACAAGTTGCAAAAGCTAAAATTTATGACAAATCCTTGTGTGGAGAACAATTTTTTGATTAAAATATGACTTTTTAAGTGGCCCTTGAATGTATTGTGCTGAGCTAGAACAAAAGTATTCTTTGAGAATGATATATGGAATTCATAAAGAATTAGATATATAAACAATGTATAAGCCTAATAAAACATACGCTAATTTAGGACATACAAAACAAAGAGCCTGTAGTGATATGAAGCTATCGTGTATTACGATCCTTAACATAACCGGTTCTATCTCAGATATTTTTGTTGTTACTTTTTCCCTGGCCAAGATGTTAAATATATATAAATGCAACAATTCAATAACTTTTTATTGAAATATCATATGTCGAATTAGTGCATTGAAAATATTGTGCTGCCGGACGACAGACGCACTAAAGCCCGACCTGCGGACAATTTACGCGCGCACTCTCAGCTCGTCGGGTGCGCGCAGTACGAGGATAAAGGGTTAAATCAAGCTACAGTACTTTCAAAGGGAGGCAGGTGTTCCAGTACCAGCCCAACTCTGGGGCAGATGTTTTTAATTCTCTCTCTAGAACTACAGAGTCATTCAAAACTGTCATTTGCGCGTCAGGGTGAGTTTTCTGGTCAGGGAAATAGCATTTGTTGCTCAAAATACAGTATAAATACAGAGATCCAAACTTACTTGTCATGCATAGTATTCAGAACATCTAGGGTATTTTTGTCTCCTGCTTGTAACCTCGAGGAACTCAGTTTGGCTCAGCTGTTTAAATAAAACCAGGTTACTTACAATCCTTTATTAGTTGTGCCTTACAACATGTGGTGGATGCTCTTTCCTCGCTGGATCTGGTTCGTGGGACAGTTTTTGTTTCTGTTTTTGGACAAGCAATGCGTTAAAGCCATGACTTTGCAAAGAGTCGCGTATTCCCACGCGGGGATTTGTCCAAACGACATGAATCCAAATCTGTGGGTCGATGCAATGAGCACCTGCACGCGGGAATGTGAATCTGATCAGGTTTGGCATTTAATTCCATTCAAATTATTGTTACTGTAAAACTTGTAACATTTGTGTGTGTGCATGCACGCATTATGCTTTTTTATGTGTCCACTGTTGTAAGTAGCTGTCAGTCATGTTTTTTAGTTGAATGATGAACACAAATTATGAGTTTATAGAAATTAAAATTTTGTAATATGTAAATTATGTAACATGTAAAATTATGCGTTTCTCCTTTGTTCCTCAGGAATGTGAAACGTTTGAAAAATGCTGTGCCAACGTTTGTGGCAATCGCAGCTGTGTGGCAGCCCGTTACAGAGATGCTACAGGAGAGATAGGGGCGAGAGGCATGCCTAAGGAAGCCACCTGTGACGAGTTCATGTGTGCTCAGCAAGGCTCCGAGTGTGACATATGGGATGGACAGCCCGTGTGCAAGTGTCGTGACCGCTGTGAGAGAGATCCAAACTTCACCTGTGCCTCCGACGGCATGACCTATTACAACAAGTGCTACATGGATGCAGAAGCCTGTTCCAAGGGCATCACCTTGTCTGTGGTAACATGCAGGTTCCATCTCACCTGGCCCAACACCAGCCCTCTGCCTGCAGGCACCACTGCTTTACCCACGACGGCCCTGCAGCGCACCACCCCTTCATATGTGCACGCTCCTCTCATGATAGGAAGTCCCTCACAACAGTCTGTGTTTGTTGGTGAGACGGCCAGCTTCCTATGTGAAGTTGCTGGCCGACCAAAGCCTGAGATTACATGGGAGAAGCAGCTGGAGGGGCAAGGCAACGTAGTCATCAAACCCAACCATGTACATGGAAATGTAGTTGTCACCAACATTGGCCAGCTGGTTATTTACAACGCCCAATTACAAGATGCGGGTATCTACACCTGCACAGCCACGAACACAGGAGGCTCCATCCAAGCTCACTTTCCACTCTCTGTAGTCCAAAGAGATCCAGTTATAAAAGAGAAGCTGAATAACTCCATGTATTTCTCAGCTGAGGACTGCTTCAAGGTGCCTGACAGCGATGACTGCGGAGAAGAAAAGCTGAATTGGTTTTACGACCCCCAGAGGAACAACTGTAACACCTTTACTTACGGTAACTGCAACAAAAACCAGAATCACTTTGACACATATGAGGCCTGCATGTCATCATGTGGCGAGGAACTCGCAACCCCATGTAACCTTCCCAGCTATCAGGGGCCTTGCAAGGCGTACGAACCGCGATGGGCCTACAGCGGCTCCCAGCGCCAATGCTACCCCTTCATTTTCGGTGGTTGTAAAGGCAATGAGAACAACTTTAAAACCAAAGAAGCCTGCGAAGACGCCTGTCCGTTTCCCAAGAACCATCAGTGCAAACCGTGCAAGCCACGGCTCAAGATGGTGACCAGTTTTTGTAAAAGTGATTTTGTGATTCTGGGACGCATGACGGAGCTGACGGAGGACCAGGACTCCGGGCGCGCTCTGATCACGGTGGAGGAGATCCTGAAGGACGAGAAAATGGGGCTCAAGTTTTTTGGGAAGGAACCCTTGGAGGTGACATTGCAGAACATGGACTGGGCCTGTCCGTGTCCTAACATCACCACAGCAGATGGTCAGATCATCATCATGGGTGAAGTGAATAACGGCATGGCGGTCCTACAGCCCGACAGCTTCATCATCCTTTCCAGCATCAGACGCGTGCGTAAGCTCCGTGAGGTCATCAATAAAAATACCTGTGACATTTTGAAAGAGTTTATCCAATAGAACGTGTCGCACATTTCAAAACTTTCCACACAATGTTCAAAGATTTCCTATAATTTTCACGAAGAAGAAAGGAATACAAAGTAATGATTAAATAATGATGCCATTGTTTAGATAGTTTGTTTAAGAATTGGTCATTTGTGTACAGTTCTTTTATCCGCACTTAGAACGTGAGACTTGGAAATGTTGCGCACCATCGAATTATTAGTTACTGTATTTGAGGACAGGATTAATCGAGTCCATCTGTTACCCGGAAAATGCCAGAGCACTTTCCTGACTCGCACCTCACTCTATTTTTATGTTTTACTTTTTTGCTTATTAGAACCTTGGAAGATTGTTGTTTAATGAAAAGACACATTGTATTAAAATAACTGTAAATCTGCATAATGCATTTAGGTAAGTTGTATAATATTGAATACAAGCTCAGTTGCATCAGGAGAAAAATCTCTCCTTTGTCTTTTAAACCTTACTTTGTGTCATCCTTAGTGTATATGATTTAGCGCAGACGTCATTATTTCGGAACTATTTATTTTTAATTCTGTTTTATTTTATTTTTTAATGAACATTCAGTGAGACCAAAGGGCTGTTTCTTATAAGCACCCACATATTACATGTTTGTACAGTTGTTTTTTATAATCTTTGTGTTTTAGTGTCTTTAATGATATGCATTGTGGAATGCCACAAAAATAAAGATTTGAACCTCAGTATTCTTCTACTTTTTCCACAGTACATGTGTACGGGTGTGCAACTTTTTAAAATATTTTAAAATATAAAAATATATATAATATATATTAAATATATAAAAACCAACAGCTTTAATGATAGAAAAATCCAGCACTGACAAAGCATTCACAAAACGGACACAGTATTTTATTCAGGCATCTGGATGAGTTTTAGTTTTAGTTCATTCACACTGAAAATGTGTAAGTTGTGTACGTTCGTCCTACAATTCTGTCACATCTCGTATCAGCAAAAACGATGGAAACTATGGAAAATTAGTATAGAAAAACTAATATTTGGTTTTATTATTATGATTAGAAATGCTCCATGCTCATTTTTTCATTATATGATTATGGTATGTTTTAAATAAAGTGTCATACACAAGTATATTTATCTACAATGAAGAAGCCATGACCCCAGCTACACCAAGAAGGAGAGCTTAGGTTTGCCGATAAAGCTGTAGACATTTTACTCAAGCTTGGTCCCAGGCGGAGAAGGGGCCCCTCGGCTCATTCCAGCAGACTACCACACACGAACCTCGGACGGAGGGCCATGCTGAGTTAAGGGGGAGTTGGAAGATGAAGAACTGTTTGGATATGAGGTTTGAACATTTGGGACTTCCTCTGCCGGAGATCTAATGTCCTAACAGATGGTTTCCTTATAGTTTTCAGGGTGGGCTTCAAAAGATGCCTGCCGCAGGCGGTAGAAATCAAATCTGTGACCTTAAAGACAAGGAGTGGCGGCATAGAAAAATAGCAAGACTTTCATCTTTGCAGGTTTTATAAGACAGATTAAGCGTATGATTTTGTCTGAATTTACTGCATTCGATGTCATTTGATATAAAAAAAAGATACATATGAGTTTTGATCACAAAACGGCGCATGAGAAAAATTGCGCTGCCAATTTTTAATGCTCGTACCTAAGAAGAGAGACGCGGCGTGTCCTTGAATGCCCCGTAGTTTTCGGGTAATAACTACAAACGGAGCAGGGAATACCTCGTCTCACCCAAAGAAAACATATAAGCTTCCCACAGCACTCTAAATTTTCCTGCTGTAAATACTGCAGTGCAGAGACGGTTCATTGTAGCTGCAAATCCTCCTGGCGTCATAAAACTGAATTTATGGCACTGTGTGTGCCATTCCAGTTCAGATTAATGGCAACTTCACGCATGTCTCTGATCTGCCAAGTGTGCGCTGAGTTATGTAAACCTTGTTCAATGAATTTAACCTTGTGCTTCCTGTTCTGTTACTTCAATCTGTCCCCCACAGACTCGATAGACCCACAGCGACATGCCTGAATTAAACATTGATTAATAAAGCAGATGTTTGCCAAGGTAATGTACGAAATTAAAACTAATGAACGGCATTTTAGTGGCTTTGTAAAAAAATGACATCATTTGGTTGATAATTAGGAAACAGGACTGGTTTCAATGAGATTTGAAGCTGTAATCACAGAAATAATGTTGTTTACACAGTGGGATATGCACCAAAAATGTTACCTCAAATAACATTAGGGAGCCTAATCAGAAAACGGTAAACTTATTTACACGTTTGCCATCAGAACCAGCATATTCTGGGCAAGAATACTCACAGCATACACGCAGCATAACATCTATTTTTTTAGATTAGTTCCATCTTGTTGTTTTACATTCAAGTTTTAAACATTTTTCAGTGCTGTAAATCTGATGTCTGTTAAATTAGTGTCTTGCAAAGCCCGCGGTGAACTTTTAATTGAGCCTTAGGCCACCTACTGTGTAAGGGAAACCGGAGAGAACTGTAACACATTGCTACATTTTTTACACTGGCTACACTAGTTACGTTTGACCAATTCTGGTAACATCTTACTATACAGTAGGAGGTACAAATAATCATGTACTGTACTAGTGCCTAAATTAATACTGTGCAAAGAGGTTTCCCCTAGTGTTACCCCTGCAACCTAAATTTTACGCCGCCTGTTTGTGCATTATTAGCTCTCTGGTGAGAAAACTCAAGCAGATAACTCAAGCAACCGTAACTGCATGTACACTGCAAGTCTTAATGCTCTTGAGTCCGATCTCAAGTCCATATCCGATTTTTTGGCCCGCCTCGTATCTGATCCGTTATTACATTAATCTTCTGGCCAAAAAGATTCCAGTCATTCACTTAGAGCCACGATTGACCCTCGAGTTGTGGACGGACTTTTGCTAATTAATTTGTTCAGAAGTCGTCAGAAGTACACACAACAGCAATTAAAGCAAAAGCGTTTTTTAAAATGTTTAAATGTTTTCACATCGGTTGCAGAACAACACCATGTATCTTTATAGCCTCCTTATATTTGGCTTTAACGCTCTTTATTTTGCGCTGGAATTGCAGACAGGTTCGGTACATGTGCGAAATGATGACAATCAACACAATCCGTCGTGGAACAGTGACGTTTCAGCTGAGGTGAATCACATATGTGTGTTTAGACGCAGGTCGGATGTCTGCATATCGGATATGTGTCTGATTTAGATCCACATTTGAAAGTGGCCCAAATCAGATACAAAAAAAACGGATCTCGTGTGTTTACACACGTGCAACAAATTCCGATCTGTGTCAGATGTGAGTAAAAAATTTGATTTTTTGTGCCAGTGTAAACGCAGCCAAAAAGTATTCAGATTGTGTTAAATGAGGACAAACTCTTTAATATCCTTTATTAAATTATGTTCATGAATGAGATGATTCGAATTTAAACATAAATGGTTTAAACGAATGGTTTAAACCACCAACCGTATGGTTGTTTATTCCTGGTCAGTCAGGAAATGTGTTGTGAGTACAGATTCAGAGAATCTGGCCTGAGGCAGGAATAAAAAGCTTTCATAGAGACGCTTCTAACTGCTGGCATATTGAAAACATACTGTAACATCAAATAAGACTTCTCTTGCTCTGATTGATTGCTGGCGGAATATCTCCAGCTCTGCGCGTTCTTTCACGTACAGACTTTGGAGACAGATTACCTTACTTACCCTCCATGGAGGCAACGCATCATAAACTCTTGTCAGTCTGCAGGACTGATATGACCTCAGGCGGTAGGTTTAAAATAAATGGCTGGTAATGTCTGAACGGGATGAAAATTGAGAGCAACAGAGCGTCTATTTATAGTCTAAGATCACAGTCATCCAAAATCACACACACACACACGTTTAAGGTTTCAAAAAAATTAACGTTTATTTTATAGAAACATAGAATTTGTTACTACGACCCAAACACAACCCAGTCCACACATATTACTGAAGCTTCAAAACACACTATTACTGTGTCATAAAGCAGACACACACTATTTAGAAATTGGCTATTCATTCAAACTGATCATCAATTGAAGTAACACTGTTTGTGTTTGGAGACGTCTGGGGTTAAACAGATTGGGAGGAATTATGCTGTATTATTCTCATTTTATCAGCTCTTAAAGTCTTGGCTTCACTAAATAAAATGTCATTCTAAATTTACCCCCAGACTTCAGAAATGACTTTTTTAGGTGAAAATCGGACATGTACAATATACGTTTTCAGTTTGATGGCAGCAGATGTTTCTGGATTGATCTTCATCTTTAAATAACGTTGGCTTCGCATAACCTAGTCGATAACAAACAAGTGCTTTTGTTGATCTGAAGGAAATCTTGCTTCGTTACCACTTGAACCAAACATACCCACCTCTGCTCAGAGCTTTCTGCCGGCAGCATGAAATGATCCATCTATTATTCATATCGTTTCACAAACTATCACTTTAAACCTTATTCATGATTCTGGGTCCATCATCTGTCAACAAGACAGGGGGCGAGACAAGAGCTTTTAAATGAGGTAACGAATTAAGAAAACTGCAAAAATAAAGGCCAGCTCCACCCATTGTACTTAACATTGAGAACCTCAGAACATGAGATGTCTTGTTTGGGAAATGATGGGAATAAACAGCTCTCCTATCAGGATACTTGTAGCCCTGCCAATGTTTGTCACCTGCAAGAAACCGCATGACACAGGATGTTTAAAGAGCTGTGATTTTTCTGCCTCTAGGAGACGTTTCATGATTAAGCATGTTCTCCGAACTAAAAGTATCTGTGTCAGGATTTTTACCATTCGATTGAGCAATTTTGTTAAAGGAATAGTTCACCCAAAAATGAAAATTGCCATTATTTACCTCATGTAGTTCCAAACCTGTATGACATTTCAAATGGATATACAAGAAACATAAAACACACATTCACTATATTCTAAGTATTCTATATTCATGTGATAACTTTGCTTGGGGAACAAATCCAAATACTTATTCCCTGATAATCTTTAACTTTAACTTTCACCTGAACCCCAAAAATCACATTATAAAGAACGTGACACAAAACAAGTCAGCTATTACAAATTCTTGAATGAACTCCAAATGTACAAAAAGAGGAACTAGACAGATGTCACGATTTTAAGTGATTAACAATTTTAGGTCAAATCTAGAGAAAAGTGAATATTTTCCTTAGATCTGTGAGATCTTTACACCACGCTCAGACCATCTGCTTAAGCCTGCCTTCAAATTTAAAGAACTTGTTCTTTAAGGTGTTTGCGATAAGGCTGAGACCTCAGAGGGGCACAGACAGCAGCTGCGTCCAGTATGATAGGAATGACACCCTTTGACCTGCTTTATGTATCTATCAATGCGATTTTTATACATATCACAACCTTTTTACAGATTTGATTGTTTTTGAGTGCAATTGTTTTTTAAATGCAAGCTAAGAAAGGTGTTAATAATTTATGAATAACTCAGGTTGATGTTTTAGGTCCTTTTAACACAAACTTTTATGAAAAACGAGGCCAGTATATGTCACACACTACACCACATATCGCTTATGGACGCCCTCTAGTGGTGAGTGATATAAATTTCGCACCTACAGACACAAGCTGTACAAGAGAATGCTGAATAAGAGTAAATGAGTTCAGTTTTTGACAGCCATGTCAATGTCATTTATCGCTCATGTTTTAAAAACAGATAATAAATGTTGTCAAAAACACTAAATTACAGAGTCAATTTTGAGTTTGTTGTTTATTTCAGAAGCATATTCCAGATTTGACAAATGGCAACAGTTCATGTTAATATAAATAAACTGTGTTATGACACAATTCAGCCTATACAAAATGATAGTAACAATGTAATGTGTCTTTCAATTTTTAAAGAGATTGTGTCTCTCGTCTTCCACATCTATCTTGTTTTAGTTTACCATTATCCTTAAAAGCACTCTACAGCTTTCTGGCTTATTGCATGTTGTAAAACAATAGTTTTTGTTATGAAATGTGGAGTTGTATTTTTAATAGTCATCTATGAAACGGATGATTAATGAAACGAGTCGTGTTTCTAATCTGCCACCTAAAAGAAACAAATTATCACTCAAAGTCAACATGAAAAGGACCGCTGAGGTGACGAATAGTCAAGATAAGAATAGTCAAGAGGAGGTTGAAGTCATTCATTAATGGAAATGGCAGTTTATGCTTGTTTATGAGTTCATAATTGTTTATTCGAACCAGAGTCAAACCTAAAGAAAATTCGGACACAGACATTAAAACTTCAAACAGAACAGAAACAGCATTATATTTTTAATAAATGCAACAACAGTTCAACTTAGGAAACAGATTTCAAGTTTTTACAGATTTGGTTAAAAACAGAAATCATACATTTAACTGAATAGTAATCTTCCCATTTAAACGAATAATTCAAAATGTGACTTAAATAACACAAGTATAAAAATAGACTGCCTCATCATGAAAATTACTCATTGAAGTAACAGCGGGCACTGTAGTTTATAGAAAAAAACAGTACAGTAACATCATAAAAGATCCTGCATGTAGCAGTAAAACATTACATTCAGTCTGATACAGTGTGAAGGCACTCTCGGCTTTATAACAGCGCAATGAGTTCACGCCAACCCTGCGTCCTTTGCCATTCCAAAAAATATTCCTTTCTGCCCAATAAGGTTTGTCGGTGTGTCGAATTCTACCACCTGTCCCTTGTTTAAAACAAGCACTCTGTGACAAGAGAAAGATGCGATTCATTCACTTTTAAACTCAAGTACAATATTTGAAAACTTCCCTTTATGTTTTTTTAGGAATCAGTGTTAAATCAATTTGAAGTATCAAAGAATTTCAACATTCTTCTCTCGGGTAAAAAAAAACCTCTTTGCACAGTTTAACGGTTAAAATATTGTGAATGCAGAGGGCTTTATGTATCAGCTCTGTTGATGCATATTGTTGAACTGCTACCAATCAAATAGGAGGCACTGCCTACACAGCAAAGACTCATGGGATAGAAGCTGCAGCTATGCTAGGTGAGCTTTCGCAGTAGACGACGACTGTGGGTTTCATTCTGACCGTAACCGCCCTGTTACCTCACTTCCTGTGTGCCACCTCCACAGAATCACCACTATTACTGTCACATACACACAACAGAGTGAGAACCACCCCACCCCTGACCACAGAGCACACATGGGGATCCCCCAAATCACAGATAACAGCAGCACAAATCAATGGCTTCACTTCACTATCGCACAATGCTGTTTTCCTTTCTCTGTGTTGTGATAAATACAACTGAAGAACACGTGAGCGATGCTTGTCAGAATATAAGCCACAGCATCAGGGTGTGTCCTAATGCAAACTGTCATATGGTCGCTGTGCTGTTTTGGATGGTCCTAAACCCTAACCACAGGAATGAGCAATATGCCTTTGCAGGCACCACTAATCATTCAAATACATACAAGCATTCGATCGTAATTGTATTTATAAATCTGTATAAAGTACCTGGTATAGTCCATGATGGTGTTGAGTCTGTGTGCTATAGTGAAAACCGTACAGTCTTCAAACTGTGTGCGGATCGTAGACTGGATCAGATCATCTGTCTCCAGGTCTACAGCAGCAGTGGCTTCATCCAGGACGAGGATTCTGGTTTTCCTCAGCAGAGCACGTGCCAGACACACCAGCTGCCTCTGACCCACGCTGAACAGACAGCAACAGGTTTATATAACGTATTGGCAAAGCTAAAGTTTCTAAATATAATGATACAAAATTACAGTCAAATATATTGTGGTAGTCAAAAGTCTGACACCACATTCAAAGCGCTGGATTCATTTGTTTTTCTATTTAATCCTTGAAAAAAATAATAGTATTTCATTATGTAAAATGATAAAGAAATATTTGAGATTCTGCACTGTTTTCACGTTACTAATGAAATAAGCATATTTTGACATTGATTATGCAAACTCAAATGTACAGATTCGTTTGCAACACAAACATTCTCTATGGAAAATTCTCACATTTTGAATATCATGGATCACGCTGTCATAAAAAGCGAATGTAAAAGCTTTGAAAAAGGGGTAACATAAAAAAACAATATTTGTGTTATGTTTTCATTTCAACTCATTGTAATTGTATTTAAAGACATCAAATATGAAGAGTGTCCAGAAAATAATCTATAAAGTATAAAGTAATTTTGTACAGAACAAGAATATGAATACAATTACACTGCAATGTTGTGCTGTGCTGTTTTATGAAGCACTCATTGTACCTTAGGTTTTCCCCTCCCTCTGAGCATTCCATGTTGAGTTTGGCCGCCTGGTTGCTAATAAACTTCTTCAAATGAGACAGTTCCAGAGCTTTCCAAACTTCATCATCACTGTATTTATCAAAGGGATCCAGGTTCATCCGCAGGGATCCAGAGAACAAAACAGGTTCCTACCGAAGCACATCAATCACACAGTGTGCTTGCTTTAATTAGCAGTGCAGTACCAGACACAGTTACTAACTGTGCCTGAGGACAATTCCTCTCTACATTCAAAGATAAAACATAAACCTCTTAAACAGACCACATTAGACCATCGCTGATTCTAATGCTGGTTCAAGCTAATTTGGTGTGGGACTAGCTGGTGGACCAGTGTGTGCTGGACACTAGCAAGAATTCCTGATCTATTCCAGCTAATATTCTCTAAATGTTCTCTTAAAGTTATCAAAAAACACTCCTGCGATAATGTTACATGTTATCGTTAATTGTCATTGGCTAACATTCTTAATGTGTTAGTGGAACAGGAAATCTTGCTGGCTAGCTAGCTAAAGAAACCTGATTGTGACACTAGCACATGAACTTCATGCTAAAATACACATGCTGGTGACCACTGGTCTTTCAAGAAGGAAATTTTGTTTATGGACATTTTATGAATGGTGCTATGCAAAGCAAAACACATTTAATTAAATTGCAGCATGTTAGCATGTGTTAAATGA